>JAJOZX010001153.1:92500-122500 GCA_023014485.1 Bathynomus jamesi
ATATCATATTGGCTTGTGATCGAACTGGCATTTGATCAAATTGGTCTGTGATCGAAACGTTCAGAAACCTTGGCTGATCGACCCAACCCAACCTACTGTAGGTGCCAGCAGCTAGGAGGGAACCCAGAGCCTCACTACCCAGAGCCCGACACCGAGACCACTGAGTCTCCGGAGGCCCATGTGATATGACTGCATGCCACTGATATATATATATATACTGTATATATATATCAGTGGCATGCAGTCAGGATAAGCGGAGCATGTGCCGCGTACCCAGTTAAAGGTTAAATCACAAAAAGTCAGTATATTACTACAGTAATCGAAAACTAATATAAAGTTATGATGCTTGTATAATATATATATATATATATATATATATATATATATATATATACCTATATAGAGGGCCTATCAGAGGGGGGGTGGCTAGGAAGGCCATTTGGCCTGGGCCTCAAGCTTAAGGGGGCCTCAAATTTAGAAACTTTGAGGTTTGAATATAATGTTTTGCAGTGAAAGTAATAATTGGGTTTAGCTATGGGCCTCAAAAGCTGGAAGTGGCCCGGGCCTCTCTGGACCTCTGAAAGGGCCTGTATATATATGCTGTAACTGGTTCATGGGGTAAACTGTAACAGAGTTACAGGGTCTTGTTTGTTTGAAGCATACACTTCCAATAAATCATAATAAAGAAATGAACCAATTCAGAACATGTAAGGCAATAGTTCTTAACCTTTTTAGGTTGCGACCCAAATTCTGGTCGCGGGGCTAGCTCGGCGACCCACGCGTTCAAACAGTTCACTCGTAATAGATAGTAAAATAAATAATTAATGATAAAATTGATTCGGGATAACATAAATAAGTGATAAACGACAATTTAATGACCCATTGAAAATGGCTTGGCCACCCAGGGGTTGAGAACCACTGATGTAAAGGTGTTTTATGCACTTCCGGCACACAAACGTGGTCTTATGTTTGTCAAAACTGCGAATCAGAATCTTTACGTTTGTTACAACTTATCCCTACTGTTACAACTACTAGCCCCACCCACTGTTGCAACTTCCCCCGTAAGTGGGTTAATATGTAATACATCACGAACGTTTTTCAAAAAAAATACGTCTAACCTTAACGCAGCAAAAAAAAAAAAAATTGTGAAGATGAAAGGCAAAGGCTAGTGTCTGATACAATGATACAATTGATACAATGAGAAACGAACGGAAACGGAAAAACGGAATAACATCTACGGTAAAATACAGAGAAGCTTGATCAATTTTCTAATGGTAAATTATGAATAAAACTATAAATTGTTATATATGAAAGCTCTGGAGTTTAGAAGTAGAAACTGTAGTTTGTAAAAGACTCTCTTTAATGGCAAATGTGAATTTTGTGCATTGTTCGTCACTGATTTACTTGATATTCATATTCAGATTACATCGGGAAGTGGTTTGTGCGAATAAACGAAAGAGATTTCCTTCTTCAATTACAGTCATGATGAGCATTTGGTATTCGGCTTTTGGGTATGATACCCTTATGAAGGTATGAATTATTTGCCTCTATATATATTATATATATATATATATATATATATATATATATATATATATATATATATATTTGTATATGGCAAAATCATGTAAGGAAAACAACTCAGAGGTGTTAATCGAAACCTCGGTTAATGCTAGGACAGGTCGAGTTCAGTCTTGGATTACTTGATTCATGAAACGAACGATATATTAAGTGTTATATTGAAAGCGAGTGATTTTTGTTCTTTCCAAACGTCCTACTATCTGAGGATCCATTTTGTACACCATGCGTACACACTACGGGAAGTAGGAAATAAGGAACCTCATTCAGCTGTGACTACTTACGCTGGGGATGTTATCGTTGCTACAAACACCTTCGGAGATGAGTCTGTCTCGAATTTCCCAAGCGAAGATAGAAGGACATTCTCGTTTGAATTGAGAAATCTTCGTCACGACTTCATCGGTTTGCCACTCGAGGTTTTGAACCACCAATCGCTCGTGGCCGAATTGAACCCGTTTCATAATACCTGCGACATACACGCCAGAACAGAAATATAATATATATATATATATATATTATATATATATATATATATATATATAATGGAATGAATTTCACACTTAAACACGTGGAATGAATAAATGATGCAAACCCACAAGGAAAAAAAAATATTCCAAGACCTTCGTGTATTCAGCAATACACCTCGTCATTCCCTCACGAGGTGTATTGCTGAATACACGAAAGGGCTTGGAAATTTTTTCTTTTATATATATACAGGGTGGCGCAAAAGTCGCGCATCATAGGAATTTTCAGTGTTGATTATATTATTGTTTCTTTTAGGTAGGGGGATGACTACGAAATTAACAATAGACGAGAGGGTGAGCTTGGTTTTAATGTATGGAATACCAAGTACAACAAATCGATGAATCGGTACAGAATTTAAATTCTGTACCGATTCATCGATTTGTAGTATCTGGTATTCCATGATACACACAGACCGTGCATGGAACAAAGACTCTTCTGGGAAAATTAAATCCACTATAATCCGAATAAGTAATAGTAAATGACAAACATTATAGTTTTTCTTTTTCATGATGTTAGTCCGATGTGGGCAAGGGTCACTCACAAAGAGGTCCAAAAATATAGCTTCCCTCACCAGCTATCTGCCAAAGCAGATAGGATTCAGCTTTGGAACAGGATCTACGGTAAACTTCCCAGCTCAACTATATTCAGACCATCAATATAACTTAAGCAAAAGACTCGTTGCATTCACGTCGGATTGAATAAATCAAAGAAAAAGTGATAACTATTGTATTTTTAGCCAAAAACCAAAACTTAAACTCACCTGGCAAAATTGAGCGTCCACTTTTCAAGGCACATAACATGTCCGTTCATGATGGGATTGAACTCAGACTGGTCCCCTGAGGTTTTTTTATGATACACACAGACCGTGCATGCAACAAGAGAACGCTTCTGAGAAAATTAAATCCACTATAGTCCGAATAAGTAATGGTAAATGATAAATACTATAGTTTTTCTTTTTCATGATGGAAGCCTAACGTGTGCAACGGGTCACTAGTAAAAGAGGCTCCAAATATAACTTTCCTCACTAGCTATCTGCAAATAGTGGATTTAATTTCCCTGAAGAGTTCCTTGTTCTATGCACGGTTTGCGTGTACACAAAAGTTTCTCAGGGGACCATTCCGAGTTGTAAAATATATATATATATAATATTATATATATATATATATATATATATATATATATATATATATATATTATATATATATATATATATATACTGCATATGAAACTGACAAAATATAAATAGTTCGATGAAGCTTATCCATCCTCATCACAATCCAATTTCAGGTGACAATAGATCTTTAATTGCTCACCTGCCTAGTATCTTAGAAACGCAGCCGTTGGATACTTGTAAAATTCGAGATATGTCGCAGGGTCTGGCACCAGAATGAGCCAGTTCGATTATCTTTTGTCTGGTGGTATCTGGCAACGGTCTTCCAGAGACAAAAACTCCTCCCAGTTGATTCACTCCAGAGTGACCTGAAATTGAATTACGACGATTAACGAAGCATCTACATTCTACAGTCTGTAGTTAGAGGATTTATGTAAGAAACATATTCTTTTGTTGTTAGTGTATAGGATGTATCAAGAGATGGTGTATTGTTCGCTTAAGTGTCACCTCAGAGTATAAAGTAAAAAAAAGGTGGTGTTTCCAGTTTACACACACACACACACGAAGCATGGTGGTGCTACTTGACAAATGTAGAACCAGTTATAGATATTGACAGTAAAAAATGATTAAAAGTAAGACAAAAGCAGTTAACATTTTTACATAGCTTATTCGTATGAACGGAAGAAATACATTAAATATAGTGTTTCGTTGCTAAATGTCTTCATGGAACGACCCTTATCCCCCTAAAAAAAAATTCAGAGTGGGGAAGAAAATTGGATATCCACCTTAAAGATTCTTATAGCAAATATTTATACTTATATAAAGTAGTCAAAGATGCTGCAGTTATTACGCGATAACAGTTAAATTTATGATAAAAAAGATATTACCAAAAGTATCGTGAAAGTTATTTATTTTTCATTTCAAATTGAATGTTCCGTACGTACAGAGTGGCCACAAAGTCCCTTTGCAGTGACATAAGAGTATATCTGTATGTTGCCCTTGTTTTTCACGCAAAGGGACTTTGTGGCCACCCTATACAGTGATAGAATTTGTTTTGTAACCTGAAAGAAAGGCTTTTATTTCGTATGAAATGTAGTTTTTAAACCCAGTATAGATGGCAGATACCTAAAAATATTACGCTTCACTCAGGCAAAAAGGTAATTTGTTTTGGGGGTATATTCCTTCCATGGTTGCGAGGAATTGATTAAAAACAAAAACTATTATTATCGCGAAACCATAACTTAAATTCTGGCTTAATTCGAGGCTTAGCTGCGAACACTAACGGATTTATTCATTAAAAACATTGCAAAGTATAACTCATACAATGAAAGAAAAATTTATGCCACAAGACTACGTTAACAAGGTTAACAGACGCATCCATTTTCAAACAGGTTATTTGGCTCAAATGGCAAAAACATTGTAACTAGTCATTAAATCTGAAGTAGTTAATTTGCATCTAGTCTTGGGACGAACCCCTTATTGGCGATACAAAAATAAATTTAGTCATTTAATTTTTTTGAAACATGTCAATTACCAGTTGCTCGTTCTATACTTTTAAACCAGTTAACTAGTTTCATTTGTGGTTAATTAGTAAACAGACTAAATTTCTGAAATACAAAACGAAACATATGGTCAATGGCGCTTTTCATAGTGGATAGAGTAACTAGTTTTGGATTCAGGTTAACTAGAGATTGATTATGAACAGAATTTAATATCAATATAAAATATAAAAGGAAAAAAAGATGCTATTTGACCGTCTTAATGCATAAATATGGTATACCATAAATATCCCTACACAATGATCCTTATTAATAAATACAATATTTTTTCAAACAAAAACAACAAATTATTGGGTAATTATACAGAAAAGAGCGGTTCTGGGTTCAGCCACAAATCCGTGTTTTTCTAGATCGGTTTTTTTCTCCTCTTTTCAATGGTGATATTCATTTCTTGCGCAAATGTGTTTTTCTGGAGTTACCCCTTCTTCCCTCTAGAATACTGAACCCCCAACAAAAGTGGGCAGGCTTTGAAGAAGAGGGAAAATGTGGGGTTAAAGCGCACCTAACCTGACCTAACCCAACCTAAACGGGTGTTAAATTGTACTTACAATTACTGTGGAGGTAACATAACTAAAAAACTGAGCATTGATACAAGAAACGACTATCATATTTGGAATCATCATCAAAAACTGGTCTATAAAATTATAATCGATTATGTGAACCCAGGAACGGTCCTTTTCTGTATACTAGTACAGTTCCCGCCGCTTCGCTGACGGTTAGACAGGCTAAACTACAAAAAAAGAACACAGTCGTGAAAATTTTGAGCTTCACATTGTGTCAACATTTCTGAATCTGGTATCTCCCAAAACCTCCTCACCCCCATTCAACTTGGGGGCTAACCCCCTCCCCATTACCCCCACCCCTCCCCATTACCACACCAATCCCCCATTACCCTCACCCCCACCCTTCCCCCACCCACACCCTTCCTCCAACCCCCACCCTTCCCCCGTTGCTAAACTACAGAAAAGAACACAGTCATGAAAATCTTGAGCTTCACATTGCCGCCCGTAATACAATTTCTGAATTTTTTTTTACAATTTCTGAATTTTTTTTCTCACAATTTTTTCTAACAATTTCTGAAAGTGTGACGGACAGACAGACGGACAGCTCTCTTATTATATTATATAGATTAGCTAATTATTGTGATATGTACGAAGCTTGTCAAAGTTGTAAATTCATTTGAAAACTTTTCGAAGAAATGCGCGAATTATTATATAAAACATAATAATTGCCAAGTTATCTCACATTTGCACATTACATTGTTATTTTTTTCATTTTTTTTTTTATGCAGGAAGGAGGGGGCCAAGGGCAACGCCCGCAAAAGCTCCCCCCATAGAAGAAGAAGAAAGCTAAAATCAAGATCCAGGGTTTTCGAGATGCCTAGACACTCTGCGTTTGAAAGAGTGGAGGTCATAGACGGGGGAAAAGATGGATTGAGGAAAATTGTTCCAGAGTTCACCAGCTGAGTAGATGAAAGATTGAAAATATCGATTAACCCTTGCGTTAGACAGTTGGACAGAAAAAGGATGAGAATGTGTCGAAAGTCTGGTGTTGCGTGCTCACCTTAAAGGAGGAGGCATGCAGTTAGAGAGTTCAGAAGAGCGGTATCGGTTATAATAGCGATAGTAAAGAGAGAGTGAGGCAACACTGCGGCGAAGAGAGAGGGATTGAAGACAGTGAGTAAGAGGCGGGAAAATGATGAGACGAAAAACCTTTGATTCCACCCAGTCAAGTACGGCTCCATACAGAGGCGGACGAGACCCCTGTACAGAGACAGCAACTGAGTGGGGGTGAAGAAACCGCGGAGGCAGTACAGCACACCTAACCTCTTAGAACCTGTTTTGGAAAGAGGGTATACGCGATCTTTCCAGGAAAGATCGAGAGAAAAGGAAACGCCAAGAATGTTAAGAGAAGAAGAAGGGTTGAGTTTGGTGTTGTTGAAGATAAGGGGATAGTCGTGCGGAAGATTGTGACGAGTAAACGGATGGAGGAACCGAGTTTTTGAGGCATCGAAAGCCACGAGGTTTTCTCTGCCTCAATCAGAGATAGGAGAAAGATCGGAGGTCAGGCGTTCCATAGCCGTCCTACCCGAATCATGGAGTGACTGTTGAGAGGGACGGGACGCTTTGCGAAGCGGGTGGAGAAGTGAAGAGTGGAATCATCGACGTAGGAGTGAATAGGACAGGAAGGACATTTTTCTGTGAACTTTGCGTAAATTACAAGGATCATATTAATTTAACCAACTTTTATAGAGAGATTACGAAATTGACTCAACATTTTTTCTCTGTCTACGTGTTTCTTTTTAAACAATTTTAAGTCAAGGAAAGGGGCTTGCACACTAATCGATTGACACCATCAACATACATCATCACAAACAAAATGCAATGCAGTATATATATATATATATATATATATATATATATATATTTAAACTGCAAACACGCAGTATAATTAACGTAAAGAACGACGCTTGTATAGGAGAATATACCGCGCAAGATGAGAGAGAAAGAACGAAACAAATGAAAAAATGAGGTGCCCCCTTGGGGCATTGGTTTCTGCGCGTATGTAGAGGAATTACGGCATTTGATTGAGTGAGGCCCATGGTGTAATGGTTATCATATCTGACCGGCAATCGGAAGATCCCGGGTTCGATTCCCGGGTGGTTACCTCATTTTTTCATTTGTTTTGTTCTCTCTCTCTCATCTTGCGCGGAATATTCTCCTATACAAGCGTCGTTCTTTACGTTATATATATATATATATAATATATATATATATATATGGGATGAATTTCACATTTAAACACGTGAAATGAATGAATGCTGCAAATATATATATATATATATATATATAATAATATATATTATATATATATATATATATATATTGTGTGTGTGTGTGTGTGTGTGTGTGTAGACACATAATACATTTAGCGAGCCGAAACGATTTATGGAAACGGGTTTGTACATCTTTTAGCGGCGTAGAATGTTTTAGATCATTGATAAAATGGGTATGATTCCAATTAATGTCATTCCCATTTCATTCCGCTCCCAAAAGTGAAAAATCTACGCGTGAGAATTTCAAAGGAGACAATTCTCAAATCGATCCATTAAGTTAGGTTAGACTAATGTTAGGTTAGGTTAAGTCCAGTTAGGCTGGGAAATCTAGCAATTCTCATTGCACGCCTTAACTGTGAATGAAAATGAGGGTGACATCCTATATCAAATCATGAAACCCTTTTCTCAAATGTGGATTTTTCCCTTCATGCATTCTCAACTGCGGACCACAAATGGGAATGAGAATAATATTGAGTGGAAAATAATCAAGTAATCAATAAAAAAATATGTAAATATATAACAACATTGTGGGAACCAAAAAGATACTTTCAAACTGTCAGAAATAATGTTTTGAATTATATGGTTAGCTTCGCTGACTACGAATCCATCGGCCCCGGGATCGAGACCCGGTGACAGCAGGCGGCGCGCAGCAAAACCCAGCTGTTCATCCTTCCACACAAAAAAGAAAGTGGTTGGTAGATAAATAGGTACCCTGGGTGGCCTAGTGGTTAACACGCTGGGCTGCTGGTGGGGCGTGGTTCGGATTCCACGTTAAACTGTAGGTTTAAGGTGGAGTGAAATGCTTGACCTTCGTCAGAATGAACAATTCGGGCGGAAGCTAACCGAAAGGTTACCAAAGGTATGTGTGTGTGTATATATATATATATATATATATATATATATATATATATATATACACACACAGGGTGTCTCAGAAGTCGCGCACCATAAGCCTTTATTGAGACTTACGAAGTTTACAAGTCAAACTGGTTTACAAGTGATGTTTAATTACAATATATGTTCGATAATGTTCGAATAATAAAATTAATAGTATGTACAGTTAATCAATAAGCTATCTTAAAATAATTAAATTGAATGAAGCTACATTAGCCAATGGTGCGCGACTTCTGAGACACCATTGGCTAATGAAGCTTCATTCAATTTAATTATTTTCAGATAGCTTTTTGATTAATTGTACATCCTATTAATTTTATTATTCGAACATTATCGAACATATATCGTAATTAAACATCACTTATAAACCATTTCGACTCGCAAATCTCGTAAGTCTGAATAAAGCGTATGGTGCGCGAAATTCTGAAACACTCTCTCTCTATATATATATATATATATATATATATATATATCGTAGTGAAGTAAAGAACTTTCTAGGCAATAATTTCCACAAAGTTTTGAATAGGCCTCTATAAAAGCATAAACAAAATATTTTGGCACTTCTGAATTCTGTACAAACAAAAAAAATGGTTGGTAATGCGTGTAAGAAATATATATTAATTAATATAAATATTCACCAACATAGAAAAAAGTATGAATAAAGAACACACTAGCAGTATATATACACAGGAGATTCCAGAAGTTCTGCTCCAAAGGCTAATATCATGTTGTATATTATGTGACAACACTGCTAGGATACACTGTGTGTGTGTGTATATATATATATATATATATATATATATATATATATATATATATATATATATATATAAAATCAAGAACCAGCTGGAAGAGATTCCTGTGCAAAGTCCCTGACCAGCCATAAGTGGCTGGCTCGAGGGCAAGAGGAGATCAGACAGTAATTCCCTCTTTCACCAAATCCTGCAAATGAGGTGGGATGCTGCAGAAGGGTCGACCGCAGATGGATCCTGAACCGTCGTTCAAACTCACATAAAGTATATAAATATATAAAGCCCTTACGTACGAAACACGTTGAAGAAACCATTTTGACGCCAATGAATTCATTGACTCAGTTGAGCGTAAAAAGTTTTTTTCAAAAGATCTTGTTAGCTGATTTAATTACCAATTTTAAAATGAGACCAGTCGAAATCATTATTCAAATTATTAAAAATAATTAAATTTTAAGTAAAATGTTCAGTAATGATAATAAAATGCTGGTATATGTTGGTATATGCATCTATTATTATGTATACAGTATATATATATAATAATAGCTTGGCAAATAAATACTAAAATCGAATGCCAAATATGAAAAATTTAAATTTCTGGCACTGGATAGTAGCGATGTCCCTAAGGCTTTCCTATCAGATTCCTTTCCTCTAGTGTTACAAATGAGAGTGTATTTACATGGAAATGAACGTATAAAAACAAAACTGTTCAAACTCTATTGACAATTAACTGGAGAAGCTGGAGCACTATCTCGCGCCCATCTTGATGGCTTATCCACAGACATCTGGCATCTCCTCCGCAGCGTAATAAATAGATTCGCAGAGGTTTTCGTTCTTTAACACACACACACACACACACAAACACTATATATATATATATATATATATATATATATATATATATAGTTCTAACATTTTGTTTAATCCTTGCCTTCTGTCTACATTATCATAATTCAATGGTAATGAGACGAAACTGTCCTTAAATGGTCATTTGTCCTTAAATCCAAGCCCTAAACCGTCTGCTGCTCCCCCCCTCACCCCTTACCCCGTTTCGTGGCGTCCAGCAAAAGCGGCGACCGAATGTGCGGTTTGCCGCGTTGATTATCCTCCGTCCGTTCCGCTAGAATGAACCTCAATGAGACTGTCACCTCGCGCGCCTCACCTGTTCGCAACCTGATGGCTCTCTCTCTCTCTCTCTCTCTCTCTCTCTCTCTCTCTCTCTCTCTCTCTCAAAAAGTTAGCAATTTTCACTTTTTCTTTACTACTATTTCTCTTTCACGACGGCTCTCTCTCTCCCTCTCTTTTTGTTTTTTGCTTAGTTCCCCTCTTTTTTTTCCCCTTTAGCCCTTTAGGAAATAAACCGTCGTTTTCGATTTTATCTTCATTTCTTATCTGTTTCATTGCGATTTCTCACCTTTATTTTTAGTTGCAAGGAAAACCAACTTGGATTTCGTTTAGTTTAAATTCGTGTGATGTAAATAAAGCGTTCTGTAAATGCATGACGATATGCATTAATCGCCTCCTTTCCTTTGCTTCTTTTTCCAGTCTCCAAACGGTTCAAAACATCTGAATATTTTACATTATCTTTTTATATTACCTTTTGAATGTCCTTCTCTCTTAGTGCATACCCGGAAGAAAGTAGACAAGCTTTGCTATTATTATTATTATTATTATTATTATTATTATGCTTCCCCACCTTAATCTTTATCTCTATATTAATTTTTATTTCCCCTCATTTTTCCTAAAATCATTAGAAAACTAGTTTGAAGTAAACTGGTGCTTTCTTTAACCTATAAATGCATTGAAACCCTTTTAAATATCTCTGTAATTATACTCGAGTGAAAAGAGTATGCTATGTTCAATTCTCCATAGCATGAAAGCTGTGAATATTGAAATTTTATTTTATCCGTAGTTAGAGAGTGTAATATTAAAATCGATCTATAACATAAAAATAAATATATTTTTTAATCGATACTCAAACTGAATAATGTTAAGTTAAACTTATTTATAGACGAGGCCATGAAAACGAGGATGGAAAATACCCTCAAAATACGAGGTCCGAAACTTTTTGATGTTCTGCCAAAAGAACTGAGGAACCTCCAGCACACCAACCTGAATAATTTCAAGAACCAGCTGGACAGGTTCTTGCGCAAAATTCCTGACCAGCCATGCGTGGCTGGCTACGAAGGCAGGAGGAGAGCGGAAACCAATTCCCTCTTCCACCAAATACGCAAATGAGGCTGCAGAGGGGTCGATCGCGGGTGGATCGTGAATCGTCGTTCAGAACCTTCTACGGGTAAGGTAGACGTTTTCGATTATGTATGTGTTCATGGATTTAAGTGTGGAATCAAGTTTGAAAGTAAATCAAAATGAAAATTTCATATAAAGAACGAACGTCAAAGGAGACTCTTGATTTTCGTGAGACATTTTAACATGGCAAAAGAAAACTGTTTCTATATTTAACCTATATATGAATAAAATGAGCGCTACAACATTGTAGGAAATATCCCTTCACACCACCTTTCCTTTCTGTAATACAAATTTGTTATACGCTATTCTTATTTCACACTGTGCAGTAAAGTTGTTCCATATACGGAACACCATTTCTCAAAATTTAATCGTTCTATTTGGTGAACTGATTATAATAGAACGATTTCTTAACAAAATGAGTGGTCCATCATAGAGGCCGTTATAACATCCTTCTGTTCTGGATCTATTTTGGACTCATTATATCAGCATTAAAAATGCAACTGGTTCAATATCGATCCAGAAAATTTATGGATTTTTTTTTCTTAACTGAGAAATCGTTCCATAATCGATTCAAATAGAACAATTAATATTTTTTTAAACGATATTTTGTATGGAACAACTTTATAGTACATCATCAGAACATTCATGAACATTTCGAAGATATCGAAAACACACGCAAACTCATTGTTTTTGTGAACAACGTAGTGGTTAACGTCGCTGACTACGAATCCATCGGCCCTGGATCGAGACCCGGTGATGGAAGGCGGCGCGCAGCAAAACCCAGCTATTCATCCATTCACACAATAAAAAAAATTGGTTGGTAAGTAAATGAGTACCCTGGGTAGCCTAGTGGTTAAGACGCTGGGCTGGTGGTGGGGTGTGTTCGGATTCCATGTTAATCTGTAGGTCTAAGGTGGAGTGACAAGCTTGACCTTCGTCAGAATGAACAATTTCGGGAGGAAGCAAACCCAAGGTTAACGTATACGGTCAATGTTAGGAACTGTTTATTACCTGGAATGTTTAAAAGTTACCAGAGATCCGTTTAAGTACGTCAACTCGAATGCGTCACGAAATTTTCTATTTACGTCCAGTAAGAAATGGTACGTTCGGCCTGTCATCCTAGGAGGAGACTTCAACGCTAAAGACACTAGTTGGTACCTGCACAACCAAAGTAACACCAGAAGCGCCAACATAGCCACACAACTAAACAGCCTCTTCATTCTTAACAATACAGAAGAACATACACACATACCACATCAAGCAGGATACTCATTACTCAAACTCCTCACCAGACATAACGTTCTGTTCCCCCTCAATAGCAACACATACACACTGGAGAACAGAAAAACAACTGTCATCAGACCACCTGCCCATCATCATTACAACATGTTCTACACTCTGCCCCAACAACCTTAGGCACACTTACAAAAATTACAAGAAAGCTGATTGGGAGATTGGGAACAGTTTAAAATACAGACTGAGAAACAATTCACCACATTAAACAGCACACCCATCATAAACAGCAATACAACACTCAAGACATTTAATCAGATCATCAATAATGCAAACAAATACATACCTAAGGACAACATTAGGAAATACAACCCAAATTACACTAGAGAAATAGTCCACCTCATAAGGCAACGTAACAACCTCAAACAACACACAAACACCACACACAGTTCTAAGCCATAAAACAGCAGATACAACAGCTCAACACAGAAATAAACAACAAACTTAAAGAAAAGCAAACAGAAACATTAGGGAATTCATAACAACATTAAACCACTCCACACTGTCCACAGATGCATCCAGGCTATACAAGACTATAAATAGCATTACCCACTCTAACAGCGGCATTCACACCTCACACGCGGCTATCTGTCGCAGCCAAAATAATATCCCAACATATACACAACAAGCTAACATTCTAGTTAATCACTACGCAAAGATAAGTCACTTAAACAGAGACAACAACCAGAAACACGCAGACAGACAAACAGCCAGACACAAGAAAACCTACAGACTCGACACGACCATTACACCCTTCAATACAGACCAGACCACCAAGATCATCAAAAACATTAAGAATTCGAAAGCTACTGGACCAGACAACATATCTAACATACACCTTAAACACTTGGGCCCACAGGGAATATTAGCTCTCACAAACATCAGCACATATTCATACTAACACTGTATTATTTCTGACATATGGAAACACGGTAAAATTATTACACTATTCAAACCAAACAAAAATCCAACAGAACCAGCTTCCTTCCTTACTTTACTATGTACACCTTCCAAAGTAACAAAAAAACTAATCTTACAAATCACCAACCCACACATACCACTATCGCCTACTCAACATGGATTCAGATCTCACCACTCAACCACGACATTACTCACTAACCTCACGCAGCACATCATGGATGACATCAACTCCAGACGACCAATTCAACGTACACTATTAGCAACAATAGACATTAGTAAAGCATTTGATGCTATCCCACGTTTCCCTCTCATAAACAAAATACTCAGCACAAACATGCACAATAACACCAAAAGGTGGCTGAGCAACTATCTTTCAGGAAGATACTCACGTGTCACATTTAATGGCAAGTCATCCAAAAACAAGCTTTTTTCGAACGGGGTCCCTCAAGGCTCTGTTCTCTCACCGACACTGTTCAACTTATACAGCATGACATTCCAACACCCATAGATAACAAGCTTACCTTATCATCATATGCAGATGACATCACTCTAACATCCACCCACAACAACATCGACACCGCTACAAATATCCTACAAACATACATAAACAGTATACAAGACTGGCTCACACGCAATAGACTCAAAGTAGCGCCCACAAAATCAACCATCACCTTGCTAACAAGCAACACAAAAGAACACCAGACAACTCCACAGTTTACACTAAACAACACCAACATTCCATACACTCACAGAACCAAAATACTTGGGGTCACATACAACACATCATTATCTTTTGCAAACAATATTCAGGACATTAAAAACAAATGTACGTCAAGACTTAACATGCTTAGGGTACTAACAGGCACAAACTTTGGACACCAGCAGGAAACAACATCACTCATATACAAACAATATATTCGCTCAGTTATGGACTATGCTAGCCCATGCTGGGCACCCATTATCTCAAACACACACATAAACACCTTACAGACAATACAAAACAACGCACTTCGTATCATTACAGGATATACTCAAACAACACCAATAGAACACCTGCACACAGAAACAAAAATACTGAAAGTTAGGGAACATTTAGACATGAGGGGAACACAATTCATGGCAGCAGCGACAACTAACCCACAACACCCTTGCCACTACATGTACAATCATGCACCAACACCTCGCACCATTAAGGTAACACCAGAGAGACATTATAATCAAATACTCCATTCCATACCACGCCCCACAGACATCACACAATACAGAAAACACATACACACACACCTAACCTACAAAGCACTGACACGACTCGGTCCGAATGCGGTCCTAGGTGCGAAGCCGCCACCCATTGACAGGTCAGAGACCAGCCTGAGCAGATCGGATCGAGTTAACTTAGCACGATTCCGATGTGGACATCGCCTCAACTTACAGACATGTAAACACAGACTAGACAACTCCACAGACGACACCTGCCACCTGTGCCAGGATACACCACAAACAATTGAACACATTATGACAGACTGTACCGCTCTAGCACAACATAGAACCAACGCAACATCACTAGTGCGCTGAACCTCTGGTCCACTCCGGAGAGGGCGATCGGTTACCCGCGTGCCGCCGTCTTGCTCGATCAGGGTGGGTTGATCGGCTAACCAACAACACCAACGTTCGGTAAACGTTCAATTTCTTGCTGGCTTGTGTACAGAAGGTTGACAGAAGTAAATAGACACCACGATGCTCGTTCTCAAGAACAAATGGCAAAGCTCATCAATGAAATGCCAGAACGTGTGTCACCTTCACATAATACGAAGGGAAAAGCAAAACGATTCTAAATATATTGATTCAGTAAATTTATTATTATTTACCATCTTTTTATTATCAAATAACAAACTATGGAAAAACCAAAGGTAAAAACTTTCGTCAACCTTCCGTACATACAATATAAAGATGCGATTAGCGTGATATGCGTATGTGCACCCCTCTCATTCAGTATAAAGTTTCTTATTGGACGGATGAAAACTATTTAAAGGTTCATTGGTTTCGAGTTGAAATGAAAGTAGAAATATTCGCTAAAAAGTTTTATTTCCGAAACAGTTTTTATTTTCGTGTGAACGAAAACTCGAATTTTACCCTCAAGTTTTGAAAGAGTTCAAAATACAAAATTTTAAATTTTTTGTAACAAACGGTGAATTGAGAGTTAAGTTATGAATTTATACACTCTAAATTTGGTCCTTTGGCAGGACTTTAAGTAATACAAGTATTATTTTGATGATTTTTCGTGTACTCTTGACACTAAATTACATTTACTGCATTTCCATTTCATATATATATATATATATATATATATATATATATATATATATATATATATATAGTGTGTGTATATATGAAAGTAACATTCGAGGTAATTTCTCTACGACGTCAGGGTATATGCCTCAAGGGTCATCTGAGCCAGAGCAGAAACAGTAAGCGGCCAACTCAATTCCACCAGGTGCCAGTAACTGGGAGCGAACTAGCGACACACCGCTTTGAGTCCGCCACCGTAACCACCGTAATGGATGTACTTTTGGTGCCAAGAGTGCAATTAGACAAAAGTAATGCATGGCTTACTTAAAGTACTCCTAAAGTACCGAATTTAGCGTATATATATACATAATCGCCTATTAATGTGACCACCCAGCTAAAGTGACCACTTTTAATCGGTCCCGTCAAAAATCGTATATTTACAGTGTACATGTTTTTAGTATATATATATATATATATATATATATATATATATATATATATATAGAGAGAGAGAGAGAGAGAGAGAGAGAGAGAGAGAGAGAGAGAGAGAGAGAGAGAGAGAGAATATGTATAAATATGAACTCATAAATGAGAAGCGAAATATGATTGAAATGTGATGCACTTCATCCATTAAATATATTTTGCACATTCAGAATCTGATAATAATTTAACTCATTCTGCTCAGAGAAACATCAGTCTTATAAGTTCTCGCTGGGGGGCGATCTCTTCTTATAGTGTCACTTCATCAGTTACCTCTTCCCATTCCTATTATATTCACTGTACGCGCATGTTTGCGTGATGAGTGTGTCTCCCGCGTCATCTTTCGTCCTCGTATTTTTAACACCGTCCGACATTCAGGATCCAAGTTGGTCACACTTTCGATGGAAAGCGATTTCATCAGTCTTCGTTTTTCGCACAGATTCACATCATCATCATCATCATCATCATCAGCGAGTGAACCAGGAAATATATGTACATAAGACAATACATTTGTGATCACAGCACGCGTGAACAAGAAGCCGAATTTTACTTACGTGTACCGTTGTAGAGAAAAGTTCGTCGGCGTCCTTATACGGCTACGTATGATATGTATGTATATGTTGAAAGCTCATTGGTAAAGTTTTGGATTCTGAATGGTGGAGGAAGGTTTGGATCTTTTCCGTTTGACTGCCGCCATTGAAACATAAGAGGTGAGTGCCCTAGCCTTCTTTACTTAGCCTTATAAGGCTAACTAACGAAAATATCACGACCTAACCTAACCAATCGTTAGGTCAACTGTACGACCTTGACGATTAGTTAGGTTAGGTCGTGATATTTTTGTTAGTTAGCCTTATAAAGCTAACTAAAGAAGGCTATGTTTCAATGGCGGTAGTCAAACGGAAAAGATCCGAAGGTTTAGAGCCATATGGTTGGGTGAAAATAATATCTTTTTCTACCACGCTTCATTTTTACGTTTTGTATACACACTCGCATTGTTTTTCTTATTTACCTCAGTTCTCTCTCTCTCTCTCCTCTCTCTCTCTCCTCTCTCTCTCTCTCTCTCTCTCTATATTATATATATATATTATATATATATATATATATATAGTGGTGTTTCTCAGGGTTCTGTCCTGCCACCCACTCTCTTCCTTTTATTTATTAATGATCCTGTCCTCTAAATTCTTATGCAGATGTTTCCACCCTTCATTTCTCGGCCCGCTTCATAAAGCGTCCTTCTCAACAGTCACTCCATGCTTGGCAAGAGAGGGATATGATGCACCTGACTTCTAATCTTTCCATTATCTCTGACTGGGGCAGAGAAAACCTCGTGGTTTTCATTGTCTAGAAAACCCAGTTCCTTCATCTGTCTACTCGTTACAATCTTCCACGCGACTATCCCCTTATCGTCAACAATACACAGCTCAATCCTTCTTCTTCTACTAACATTCTTGGGGTTTCCTTTTCTCGTGATCTTTCTTGGAAAATTTAATCAACTGGTCAACTTCAGAACAACCTTCTTCATTCCATCTTTTCCCCTGTCTATGACCTCCAATTTCCCTCTTTCTTTCCTAATATACATATATATATATATATATTTTAACTGCAAACAACACACAGTATAATTAATGTAAAGAACGACGCTTGTGTAGAAGAACGTTCCGCACAAGATGAGAAGGGAGAACGAACAAATGAAAAATGAGGTAACCACCCGGGAATCGAACCCGGGATCTTCCGATTGCCGGTCAGATATGCTATCCACTACACCATGGGCCTCGATTAATCAGAAGTCGTAATTCTCCTACATACGAGCAGAAACCAATGCCCTGAGGGGGCACCTTCGCATGCCGTACATATATATACATTTTAACTGCAAACAACACACATTAATTACATTAATTATACTGTGTGTTGTTTGCAGTTAAAATGTATATATATGTACGGCATACGAAGGTGCCCCTCAGGGCATTGGTTTCTGCTCGTATGTAGGAGAATTACGACTTCTGATTAATCGAGGCCCATGGTGTAGTGGATAGCATATCTGACCGGCAGTCGGAAGATCCCGGGTTCGATTCCCGAATGGTTACCTCATTTTTCATTTGTTCGTTCTCCCTCCTCATCTTGTGCGGAACGTTCTTCTACACAAGCGTCGTTCTTTATATATATATATATATATATACACACATGAACACATGCCTCACAAGGTTTCTTAAGATCGGCCACAGATGTAAGTTACCCGAAGTTTACTTTTAGAGATTTAACTGTTTAGGGCTTGGAATAAGTCTTACGTAACTGAAATTTAAAGAATTAACAGGAATACAGGTATACACATTTAATTTCTTTAAAGCAATTAATGCATAACAAGACAAACCACCATACGAAAGACGGTTTGCGTAATATCATGTTTGCCTTCACTGCGCATGCGCTAATTCAGAGAAAACTGCAAACATTTCGAGCATTTGGCGATATCGAACTAACAATATCTGATCGACAAAAGCAAATAATCGACAATTTATTGTTGTTGAGATTAAGTTAAGTTTAGTTTAAGCTAGGTTAGGTTAGGTTAGGGTAAGTTAGTGTCTATTGTTTGAGCTTGTCTTGATAAATTTTTTTGATAAGTGAACTTCGAAAACAAAATTTTGACTTTTCAAATAATCTTGATTTTGTGAAGTTGTAAAATAAAGAGAAGAAAGAAAACTGAAATCAGTCGCGTTACTGCAGCGAGTTCCCGACTAGTAGAATTGGCGTCCCACGTCGATGCTCTCAATTTCATAACAGTTGCTTAAATTTCCTCGAAGGTGCTTGAAGTATGCGAGCGAAACGTCAGACAAAACGTCAGACCTAACATACGAATAGGTCCATTCATTAACAAAACTCTTTTGGCAAGAAGAGGTCCTGCTGGATGCGCAAAATTCATGGATTTTGTATTAGCCTACAGGATACCTTCTTACTGTTCGATAATTCCCTCATATTTTGGTATTACTTCATCTTCTCTTGATTTTACAACTTCACAAAATCAAGATCACTGAAAAATTGGAATTAATTTTTAATAAATTAAAATTTACAAACGAAATTTATTCTGGTTTAGATTATTATTATTATTATTATTATTATTATTATTACATAACTTAATCGAAATGCACAAAACCAAATTCCCCGACTTGAGGCATAAACCCCCCCCCCCCCCCAGTGTTTAAAACCCGAATGTTTAAAAAGAGGATGTAATCATTGTTTTTATAAAACAAAAAAAAAATACGATGAGATTTTAGCAAAAATTTAATAAAGTTTGTAAAAATGAAAATATTTCCAATCTTTTCCTCATTGACTTTTGGAGATGAGAAGGTTTCTCTATAAACTTATAATAGATTCATACACGGGAAGACAAACAAGCGTGACCTTCGTTGGAATGAACAATTCGGGCGAAAACAAACGAAGGTTAAACAAGATATATATATATATATATATATATATATACAACAACTTTAAATTATTTGTGATGTCACAAAAGCCCTCGTGGGGCAGTTTACTTGAGGCGTTTTCGAATGACTTGTTCAGGAACGACATGCGGCCCACCAATTTGCAGGATCCTGCCTCATTTGTGGGATTTGAGAGAGGAGAGAGTTGCCTTCCACTCTCATCCTGCCCTCGTAGCCAGAATCTTAGGTTTTATAATTATTATAATTATTATTATTATTGGTAGTAGTAGTAGTAGTTAGTAGTAGAAGTAGTAGTTGTAATATTATTTACACCGAATTCTTACATACGAAAATATAAAATTTTCTCTCTACATAAGTTTTTAATGTTTTGTTATTTGAAATAAATGGAAGAGGAAATCTAGAAAATTTCGTTTCATAAATTTATAATCCCCTTCTAAACGTTTCATCCTTTATTACTTTCAACTTCATCAAATTCTTTATTTTAGGAACTAAATTATAATTTTGTTTTACGCTTTAGTTCATAAATTTGTCTACTTTTTCAGGTTTACATGTGGCGTAGGTTTTGAGATTTTTGAAGGAAGTTTTTGTAGGCTTTCTGCGATTCTTGAGTTCCGCACTTATCGTGTCGTCTTAGTAAGTCCGTTTTTATATGCCTATCCTATTCCCCTTTCTTCTTCTTCTTCTCCTTGTTCCTTCGTTCGTGATGGCTCTTCCTTCCTCCATTGTTCGTGCTATGCTTCAGTCTCTCCCTCGCACCCATTCCTGCAGCAAAAGAGGCCCTGAATCGCAACTTTAATCAGAGAAGATCGTTTGAGGGTTTGGGCGCAGTTCGCTGCCTCGTTGCGGAGGTCATCTCAAGCGGAAAAATTGAGCGAGTATTCCGTCCCTATTTGGCGCTTCTTCGAGGCTTATTCAGCGCATGCAAGTGGTCCAAGTTAGCTTGGAAGAGTTTAAACCTACGCCTTAAAACGGCCCTTTAAAAATTAAAAATATATTTATAATGTAAACCCATGTCTGATAATTTTATAGTGGTATAAAGGTTAAATTGGCTTTTATTCTAATTAATGCTAATGGTTTAGTCTCTCTCTCTCTCTCTCTCTCTCTCTCTCTCTCTCTCTCTCTCTCTCTCTATATATATATATATATATATATATATATATATAAATAATAACTGTTGTTGCGCTTTATTGGCGTGCGCTCTTAAAGGAAATTAAATGGGTCGCTAGGGAACTCTATATAAGAACTCATAAGTGCCATACTCAAAAGGTGGCAAGTTAATCATTAAATTTGACAGATATATTGAGAAAGACTCCAGTAGCAAAGACTTTATTTAGCTGAATTACAATCGCAAATATAATGAAACACAGGAATTCAGACGCACCAAAGATTGCGATATACATGTCACAGTGACCACAGGGTACAAATATATATAAAAGAGGAGTTTACGCATAACGACAACGTGCCTAGCTTTCCCCTATCTTTCTCAGAGGCAATAATTGTTCACGCGGAGACATCATCTGAAATGAGACGGGAATTTGGGTTATGAATTAACAGTTTTATTACTGCAACACTAAATATTAAACTTTCGTTTAGGTTGAGGGAGTTTATTTTCATACATAATCTCTGCAAATATTTAAGTGTTTCTTATAGCTTTCGTAAAATGACAGAAAGTTAAGCACGTAATCTGTATATTTAAAAATAAAAACTAGTTAGTAAATTTTTCATTATATATATATACACACACACACACACACACAACGATATTTTTCATCGCAATTAATATGTAAACATCATAATTTATCAGTATGGTGAAAAATAACATAAGCTAGTTGAATTTTTTTTTAATCAGTATATGCAAAGGGGTCAAACACAGATCGATATCTTGAACATTTGTTTAAACTCAAACAAAGCAAACAAAATAAGTAATACAGACAATGATACTTTTCATCATAATGACTATATATATATATATAACCTTTGGTTAGCTTCCGCCCGAATTGTTCATTCTGACGAAGGTCAAGCTTTTCACTCCACCTTAGACCTACGGTTTAACGTGGAATCCGAACCACACCCCATCAGCAGCCCAGCGTCTTAACCACTAGGCCACCTAGGGTACCCATTTATCTACCAACCACTTTCTTTATTGTGTGGAAGGATGAACAGCTGGGTTTTGCTGCGCGCCGGCTGCCGTCGGGTCTCGAACCCGGGGCCGATGGATTCGTAGTCAGCGACGCTAACCACTGCACCACCGAGGCGCTCTCTCTCTCTCTCTCTCTCTATATATATATATATATATATATATATACACTTCATCAGAGTTAATTAAACATTTTCATGAAAAATACAGACTTGAAAAAGATTGTAAGTGAAACTAATAATTGGAGTGGTGTTTATTGTCAGTTAAATACAAGTCAAAACGTACATTTATAGAACGTTATTACGTACATCCAACTTAATTCTTTCGTATGTTAACTTCAACAATATACTGTAGTAACATTAACTTAAATTTTAAAACTAAATACATTAAAAGTAAAACGAAACAAGGTTTGATTACACCTGCATGTGATTCGAACCACCTTCCACTCCGCGCGTGCACAGATGTAACTTTTGTGAGCCTCGAAACTATTCACTCACTCATGTAACGACTCCAGTAGCAGTAAGGCAGATTTTTGTATACTCTTCCGCAGTTTTTATTGTTTTTACATTAATACTTGTACTGATTTTGGTCATATATATATATATATATATATATATATATATATATATATATATTCACAGTGAATAAAGGAACGATTCCAAGGCCTTTCGTGTATTTCAACACTTCGTCAGGAAATACATGAAAGAGTTTGGAATCGCTTTCTTTTCCCCCTATGGCTGTGTATCATTTATTAATTTGACGTACTAGCTTGTGAAATTTATTATATATATATATATATATATATAATATATATATATATATACACATTTTAACTGCAAATAACACACAGTATAATTAACGTAAAGAACGACGCTTGTATAGAAGAACGTTCCGCACAAGATGAGAAAGAACGAACAAATGAAAAATGAGGTAATCACCCGGGAAAAAAACAGCCACAACGCGTTGTGGATGCACCTAAGTGACCACACACCGATGTTAGATATTTTTTCGCTTCATGGCCGTCCTCAAACAACCACAACGCGTTGTGGACGATTCGGATATGATCACAACGCGTTGTGGACGATTTGAAAATTATTGAATGCCCGGTTAGGTTAATTGAATGCCCAGTTAGGTCAACTAACTGTATGCCCTTGACGATTGGTTAGGTTAAGTCGTAATATTTTCGTTAAAACTAACGAAAATATCACAGCTTAACCTAACCAATCGTCAAGGGCGTACAATTAACCTAACCGGGCACTCAGTTTACCTAACCGGGCACTCAGTTGACCTAAACGAGCATTCAATTAACCTAACCAGTTGGTAAATTTTTACATTTACGTCTCATTCTAAAGTTGCTTAAAATGAATTGAAGCCTACGGGAAAATTATTGATAATCATTTTTTAAAGGACTTTATCTTTTTTCTAGCATATCTGCTTAACTTTGCTTTTTAATCGGTGAATACGTCGATAAATATACGCCGTGTTTATATCATTTCAATATACGTCGTGTTTAAATAGAGTTTGATGAAAGACATCGGTGTGGGGTCGTTTCAAATCGTCCACAACGCGTTGTGGTCATATCCGAATCGTCCACAACGAGTTGCTGTTGTTTGAGAACGGCCATGAAGCCAAAAAATATCTAACATCAGTGTGTGGTCACTTAGGTGCATTCCCAACGCGTTGTAGTTGTTTTTTTCGTTCACTGAGCGATTTCGATGTTTGGGCGTAACATATTACATATACGCAAGGGCGTACGGTGAGGGGGGGTGTTCATGGGGTTAAAACCACTCCCGAAATTCCAGAACAAAAACGAAAATCACTTCTTCCTTTGCGTGAGACGAGATGGGTCTACAAACATGATGCTGTGTTGACATTTAAAGCGCTTTATATAGCAATTGTACACTCACTTGAAAAGCTTGAAAATTCTTCTACTGGTAAAACCTCAAGTCTAGCATACCAGCTATTGCATTCAGTACTTGAAGGACAATTTATTGTTGCTCTAAATGTCATTGAAAAGTGTTCTCATGCACATTGCAAATTTCAAAAACGCTTCAGACAGTGCAATGTGATTTATCGGAAAAATGTGCTCACATAGAAGATGTATTGACAATTATGAAAAAATGGCGCGAAAATGCAAACTCTGAGTTTAACAATCTTTTTGAAGCCGCCACTTGTCTTGCTTTGAAAGTCGAAACCAGTATTAACTTGCCCCGAACAGCGTCCCGTCAAGTAAAAGAAAAAAATATGGAAACTTCTGAACCAGAGAATATTACAGGAAATTCATTTTCGTACCATTTTTGGATAAAATAGTTTTGGAGCTAAGCGAACGCTTTGTAAAACACAATAATCTTTTATTTAATATCCAGAAAGTGATACCGAACCGTTGCTTGGATACCTCAGTCACAACTTCTAATTTAAATGTGTGTGTGTGGAATTTTATCAAGAACTTCTCCCCAACCCTAGCGTCTTTGCATCTGAATTTGAACTCTGGAAATGTAAGTGGAGCAAGGTTAGCAAAAGTGTTCGGCCTAATACAGCTATCGATGGGTTAGCTCAGTGCAGCCTCACATTCTATCCCAACATTCGTAAAATCCTACAAATATTAGCGACCTTACCGGTGTCTACCGCAACACCTGAACGATCTTTTTCCACCATGAAGCGGCTCAAAAATTATCTGAGAAACACTATGGGACAAGATCGACTCACGAACTTAGCATTGCTCAGTGTTCATAAGGAAATTAATGTGGATCCTGAAGAAGTGATTTCTATGTTCGCTAAATGCGCAAGATGAGAAAATTTCATTTTGTAAATTACTGGGTAAGTACAGCACAATATATTATATGAATAATATATATATATATATATATATATATATATATCAACGTAAAGAACGACGCTTGTATAGAAGACATTCCGCGCAAGATGAGGAGAGAGAACGAACAAATGAAAAAATGAGGTAACCACCCGGGAATCGAACCCGGGATCTTCCGATTGCCGGTCAGATATGATAACCATTACACCATGGGCCTCACTCGATCAGAAGTCGTAATTCTCCTACATACGCGCAGAAACCAATGCCCCGAGGGGGCACCTCCCGCATGCCGCACTCTGATCGAGTGAGGCCTATGGTGTAATGGTTATCATATCAGACCGGCAATCGGAAGATCCCGGGTTCGATTCCCGGGTGGTTACCTCAGTTTTCATTTGTTCGTTCTCCCTCCTCATCTTGCGCGGAATGTCTTCTATACAAGCGTCGTTCTTTACGTTAATTATACTGCGTGTTCTTTGCAGTTGAAAATGTATGTATATATTATTATATATATATATATATATATATATATGTGTGTGTGTGTGTGTGAACCGACATTTAATTAAAACCCCCTCCGAAAATTTTTCACTGTACGCCCTTGTGTATATATATATATATATATATATATATATATATATATATATAATATATATATATATATATATATATATATATATATATGGCTTCAGGGCGGGTAGATCATGCCTGTTACAGCTACTAGACCACCGGGAGAAATATTAGGAACATTATTTCGAGGACAAAACATTGACGTAATATATGCTGACTTTGCTAAAGCCTTCGATAAATGTGACCATGTAATCATAGCACACAAACTTAAGGATATAGGAATTACTGGAAAGCTAGGAAGGTGGATATTTAATTTCTTGACGCAAAGAACGCAAAGAGTAGTGGTAAACGGAGTTAAATCGGAAGTCTCGAAAGTCGTGAGCTCTGTCCCACAAGGGACAGTATGAGCTCCCTTGCTGTTCATAATAATGATTGCAGATATTGATGCAGATATTAAGGACAGTATTGTATTATGCTTCGCAGATGACACAAAGATATGTAAGGAAATATTGAACGAAGATGACATAAGAAAATTACAAAACGACATTGAAACATTATTCCAGTGGGCAGAAGACAACAATATGAAGTTCAGCGAAGAAAAATTCCAACTTCTAAGATATGGTAATAACAAAGAACTACAAAAAAAAGGGTACAAACAGATAACACCAAATCCACAAGTCAGGGATCTTGGAGTAATAATGTCGTCGGATGCAGAATTCAGAGAGCACTATAAAATCAAAATCACAACGACTAGAAAAATAATGGGAATCATCTGGAGGAGCTTCCGCAGCAGAAAAGCAAACATCATGCTCAAATTATGGAAGAGTCTAGTCCTACCAATAATTGAGTATTGCTCAGTACTCACAAGCCCACACAGAAAAAGAGACATTCCGAGCATTGAAGCTATACAAAGGACTTTTACGTCTAAGATAGAGGAAACGGAAGGTGAAGACTACTGGTCTCGACTACAATCCCTGGAACTCTACTCTCTTGAAAGAAGGCGCGAGCGGTACACAATAATATACATATGAAAAATACTTGAGGGCTCTGTCCCTAACGTCAGAAATGAAATAGAAACAAACTGGAATGAGAGAGGAGGCAGATTTTGTACGGTCCCAGCTGCGGTGGGACAAGGGGCTATGAAAACGAGGATGGAAAATACCCTCAGAATATGGGGACCAAAGCTTTTCAATGTCCTTCCAAAGAAGTGAGGAATCTCCAGCACACCGACCTGAATTACTTCACGAACCAGCTGGACAGATTCTTGCGCAAAGTCCCTGACCAGCCATGCGTGGCTAGCTACGAGGGCAGGAGGAGATCAGAGAGCAATTACCTCCTTCACCAAGTCCCGCAAATGAGGCGGGATGCTGCAGAGTGGTCGACCGCAGGTCGATCCTGAACCGTCGTTCAAACTCAACAAAAGTAATTATATAATCTATATAAAAGTCATCGGATCACGTAGTATATACAATATGTTTTCTTCAGTCAGATTAGGCTTCCTTTGGGTTTTGCAGTATTGATGCACAATATTTAAAAAAAAAATTCAATGTGCCTGGAAGCACCACCACGCATGGCGTATGAAGCGCCGCGGGTGTGGAATTTAGCCATTTGGTGGAGAGTGAAGGGTGAAGGGTGAAGGGTGCTAGTCCACCAGGATGCCGGTGTGTGTATGAATGAATATGTATACTTTAGTTTCTACCTTTCTCTACTTCATTACCTTCTGTATTTTATATTCGAGCTGTCTGCCTTCTCACCCCGACTCATTGGGAAATGGGATTTTTTTATGTACGTATGTACGTGGTTTCGAGCTTTATGCGTATTTCTGTTACGTGGTTTAATAACGCTTGCGGCATTAAATCATTCTGGAATTGCTTTGTCGCAAAACTTTTTAAAAAGGATGTAGGCAAAAAATTCGATTTTGATCACAGCGTCACTAACTGGAGAGACGACAAAAATTATGTGTATACTCTAATTACTGTCACGCGTAACTCCTGCATAACATATCTTTAATATTTTGGTCAGTAATTCTGACGTAACTTACGCGCAACTTTACTTACCGTAACTTTACCCCGTAACGTTCGAGTAATTTTTTTTTTTGTCAATAACTTTCATGCAACTTTTGCATGTGTAACTTTCCCATAGTTTTTTTTGGTCAGTAACTCTCGTGTAATTTTTGCATGTGTAACTTGTAACAAGCAATATTTTCAAAGGAAAACTAAAACGCACGAAAAAGAAATTTAATAATTGTACACCGCATAAAAGGTATTCAAAAATAAATAAAAATAATAATTTTAAAAAATTATATACGACCAACAGATATGTACAATCCTGAAGAATAAATTATATATAGGCCCTATATATATTGTAAAAATGGCATTGAACATTAGAAACATCTAAACCTATTTTTGCCCCCATATTTTAAACACTTTCAATGCTACATATACTACCAGGTGTACATAAAGTCAGGATCTATTTTTGTGAAGCACTTGGAAATTATATGGAATTCAATCATAAAATGATAAAGTGGTAACATTTATTAAATAATTAAGAGTAGGATTCGACGTGACGCCCATCAGTATCCCTGCACAGCTCAAATCGTTCCGCAGCATTTCTAAACACATTCTGGAGCATTTGCGGGGTTATGTTATCTGCAGCAGTTCGTATACGTGTACGTAAGTTTTCAAGACTCGTAATCTTCGTCTGATAGACGTGCGATTTGATAAAGCCCCATGCAAAGAAATCTAAAGGGGTTAAATCTGGTGATCTCGCTGGCCAAGGTCTGTTGCTTCCGCGTCCGATCCAGCGATTTGGAAAACGTCCATTTAGATAATCCTGAACAATTTTGGCATAGTGACAAGGAGCACCATCATGTTGATAGACGACGGGGATAGGATTGTTAGTACCGTCGTCTATCAACATGATGGTGCTCCTTGTCACTATGCCAAAATTGTTCAGGATTATCTAAATCAGTGGTGCACAAACTTTTTTGATGTGAGGGCCAAGCGAAGAAAATAACTAAATGTATTAGCCTACTTACTTTCCATCTAAGTCATAAATTGGGTCACTTTTATATTCTAACTTTTTCATTGAATTGAAAAGACCCGTGGGCCACTGAAAAGACCCGTGGGGGACACATTTGGCCCGCGGGCCAGGGTTTGTGCATCACTGATCTAAATGGACGTTTTCCAAATCGCTGGATCGGACGCGGAAGCAACAGACCTTGGCCAGCGAGATCACCAGATTTAACCCCTTTAGATTTCTTTGCATGGGGCTTTATCAAATCGCACGTCTATCAGACGAAGATTACGAGTCTTGAAAACTTACGTACACGTATACGAACTGCTGCAGATAACATAACCCCGCAAATGCTCCAGAATGTGTTTAGAAATGCTGCGGAACGATTTGAGCTGTGCAGGGATACTGATGGGCGTCACGTCGAATCCTACTCTTAATTATTTATAAATGTTACCACTTTATCATTTTGTGATTGAATTCCATATAATTTCCAAGTGCTTCAAAAATAGATCCTGACTTTATGTACACCCTGTATTTTGCCTGCAATTTATACTTATAAATTTTAAATATTTAACAAATAGTTACTTAACCAATTACTTATAGCTCTCTGAAACTATACCAATATAATTTGTGTAGTAGAATATTATGGTCTGTCACATCAAAAGCTTTATTCAGATCTATAAAGACAGAAATCAGGATTTTATTTGTTTAAGCGACAATGGCGCTTCCTGTAAGATTTATGATAGCCATTTTAGTTGATATTTCTTACAGAAGAAGCCATACTGATTTGGAGATAATAAATTACATGATTTTTAAATATTGTTTTATTCTATTTTTTATGATTTTCTGAAAACTTTTGCTGAATCCAAATAATGAATACACTGGTCTATAATTAGTAGCTGGTGCACGATCACCTTCCTTAAAAGGGTGTTATACAACCACTTTTTAGTATTGATGAAAATATTCTTATAAAAACAAGTTAATATGGGTAGTTTTCCTTTAACAAGTTTCAACTGTCAAGTATTAGTCCAATTCAGAGGATGGGTGACCCTTAAATTGGGGTATGGAGGGAGGAAGAGAAGGTGAGCGGCGTGAAAATATAAGGGACTTATTATAAATGCGTTAGTAATATGTCTGTGTACTGTTTACATAAATGTTTCGTAGGCCTCCCGAGTTCATTGACAAACTTGTTTCCTGTTGACAGATGGATAGTGAATGGAATGATAGTTAATGATCATTACAAGTTGAACTTGGATTTGGAGCAGTAGTATCTTCAAGTAGAGTTGTAATTTCCTTCATAAAACCTTTCCTCACTTAACCCTCATATCCTGGTGCTACAGTATTTTGTTAAGTACCTGAAATTTTATTACATCCAAAATTTAGAATGAACATGTTCACAATTCAACTTACATTATTCTTTACTACCCAAAACTAAAAGCATTAAATCCCTGAATACCTAATATTAATAATAACAACAATAGCTATGTCGAAACAACTTCAACGTAGGTTATATTTATCTGGAAGCATCCATATAGATTTTATTGTTTTACGCCAAA
>JAJOZX010001153.1:127500-212500 GCA_023014485.1 Bathynomus jamesi
ATCTAATTTAACCTAACCTAACCTAAACTAAATATATATTAAGTGACTCTAAACCAGAACAGAAATGTCGGCAAGATTTCCCAGTCCAAATATGTCGAGCGGTCGGTAAGCGAAAAATTAATGACTTTACATCGACAAATTAGGATGGAATTTGCATGTTCTTTGGCCATTATGTACGAGTTGGTCTAACTGTTTTATTGTTATTATTATTATTATTATTATTATTATTATTGTTGGAAAAGCTAAAAGTATATATTTATTCAAATGTTTTATTAACTTAACCTTCCCTAACTGATTTGAATGTATCGCTGCCTAATCGAGCATCATAATAGCACCTTGATCGTAAGACGTTATAATAAATAGCATATATAGCGATACCACAGGAGTGGTTTTAAAATACCCATTTCACGACGTTCTGTAGTGTTATTCGCGGTTTTAAAATGAGAATTTCTAATATGCTCACTACGCAGAGTTAACTTAACTTAGCCTAATTTAACCTAACTTAACTCATGGCTGAAGTGGAATGGCAGAAGTAGAATGGCTTATGAAACGCGTTTCCTCCTAACAATCACATATATCGATCGATGCGTGTGAATTTCTCGCGGTTCCACAAAATTCGATCAGAAGAGATCCATATCATAATCTTCGTTTCCGATGAAAGAGTTCAGATTAAAAACAAACAGAAATATGAATTCGATAATGTATTTCAATGGTTTATTACATTTGTTTACAATAATAATAATATAATGTTCCTTGAAAGCAACACACTGTTTCAAATCCCCCAAATTTGCCAAGTACGTTTCTTCGAGGCAACAACGCACAATAAAGGGGTTAAGAGCAAGTAGACCATACAAAATATTTAAAGTTGCGCTATTTTGAACTCAGTTGTTTTGGCTCAGTATTACAAGTAGTTATAACAACGAATATGATACTGTATTATTTCTCTTCTAATTGACTTAAAGGGATTGCTGAAGCTGAATTAAAAGTATAAGTTTTACTCAAAGAGAAAGAGAGAGCGCTAATATTACATTTCGCGGAGACCAGATTACTCTTGGTGAGGTGGTCGTTTTAGATTGGTTAGTTATTGCCCACATGACCAATTTGACCAATCAGGATCTTTATAACAAATTTTGACTGTGGCAAAAAGCTGGTCTCTCTGAAACTTCATATACTCGTAGAACCTCTATACAATATGTATATATATAGTTTAATGTGTATATTTTGGTGTCAAGAGTACAAATAAACAAAAAACTGACGTATAAACACAGTGGTAAATAGGGCCAAATTAAGAACGAATATATGCTTATTGTCAAACTCTGAAAAAATAACTGTTTTTCATATTTCTAAATATAAAGACAGCAGAAAACGATAAAGATTCGCAAATTAGGAAAACACTTTACATTGCTACTATGCAGAAAACCGTTATTAAATGTGTAGAAATGATTCTCACTATATTGCAGACGCCTGCATACAAGCATATACTGATTGCAGCAAACGTCACATCAATGTAGCTAGCGAGGAACAGCGCAAAAAAGGCACTACAGTTCCACGTATGAAATTCTGCATAAAGAATGCATTCTATTCATAAATCAAGGACAAAATGATATAAGATTAACTTAAAATAAACGAAAGACGAACGCGTGAATAACGGCATTTTTGTATATCTATAAACTTAAAACAATGCACAAACTAGAAACAGATATTATTCGCCTCAGTAATCTATATATAACTTTTATTTCCGCTAATGAAAATATTAAGAACAGCAGTAATTCAAATAATTAGTTAGAAAATTCTAGCTTTCCTTATACTTTTAACATCCGCGAACGTTTCTCAAATCTTCACTATATGTATAAGTACTGCACAGAAAAAAAAAACTTCCCACAACCTTCTATGCATAGAAGTATTATCTTCTATTGTCTCAAATCACTCAAAAATGAAGTTTTGAAGATCATTTCTTCTATCTAAAGAAGATATGTATCATTAAATGAAGTTATTATGTCATCTGACAAGACGTTTGATGCCCAAAAGAAGAAAAAACTTCCCCCCAGAATGCACCTTCAAAAAGAAGTTATAAGTTCTAAATTTAGAAGGGCTTATTTTGAATGTGTAAACAGTGTAAAGTTTCGTAGGGAATGAAAATTTTAAACAGTTTAGTTACGCATTATATGTCAAAATAGATTAAAGAATGTTCCTCTCAGAACTAGAGGTTCCAAGTTGGGAACTGTATAAACATTAATCGGGAACTTACAAGCTTTTTCTTTTAACACAAAAAAGACAACCCATATCTATCTATAGCTGCGGTTGTAAATGGCCACTGTTCATCTCCTAAAGCTATTAATAGTGGTGTTTCTCAGGACTCTGTTCTGTTACCCACTCTTTCCCTTTTATCTGTCAATGATCTATTAAGTCGCACTTCCTGTCCTATCCACTCATATGTCGATGATTTCACTCTCCACTTCTCCACTCACTTCGCAAAGCGTCCCTCTCAACAGTCACTCCGGGCTTCGGGCGTAACGGCTATGGTGTACCTGAACTCTGATCTCTCTCTGATTGGGGCAGAGAAAACCTTGTTGCTTTCACTGCCTCTAAAACTCAGTTCCTTCGTCTGTTTATTCGTCACAATCTTCCACACGACTATCCCCTTACCCATAGGCGTAGGAGGCTGGGGGTCAGAGGGGTTAATTGATCCCCCCAAATTCAGCGCGACTGAATTTTTTCGAGTAATTACACCCGAAATTTGGGCAAAAGCCCAGTACACATATTTTCAATCATCACGATTTCACCCGAAACTTTTATGATTTTCATATAGGATATCATCTCTTTGCCGAAATGTATGTCTTCAGATCTTGAACCCTGCAATATTTGATTATAGAAAGGAAAACATGTCGCAAAACAGCAGTATTTAAGTACCCCATGTGATATAACTTGTTGCAACTTACTCTCTTGTTGTAACTTGTTTGGTGGTCAGACTTTGTACAGTTGTGTATACCTACAAATAGTGTTTAATAAAAATATGACTTAAAAATCGATTTTCAGTTTCGCTTATTTTTTTCGGGCAAAATTTGCTGGCCTATCCGGACAAAATTGGGTCTCTACGCCTATGCATTTACTCTCAAAATACACAACTCAATCCTTCCGCTTCTTTTAACATTCTTGGTGTTTCCTTTTCTCGTGATCTTTCCGAGAAAGATCACATATACTCTCTTTCCAAAACAGCTTCCAAGAGGTTAGGCGTGTTGTACCGGCTCCGCAGTTTTTTCACCCCCACTCAGTTGCTGTCTCTGCACAGGGATCTTGTCCTCCCCTGTATGGAGTACGCTTTTCATGTGTGGGTTGGCTCAACACACACCTCTACCTGGCCGGGTGGAATCAAAGGCTTTTCGTCTCATCCCTCCTCCTCTTCTTACTCACTGTCTTTAATCCCTCTCTCTTCACCGCATCGCTATTATAACGGACACTGCTCTTCTGAACTCTTTAACTGCATGCCTCCTCCTTTAAGGAGAGCACGCAATACCAGACTTTCAACACGTTCCCATTCTTTTTCTGTCCAACTCTCTAACGCAAGGATTAATCGGTATTTCAATCATTCATCCAGTCAACCGATAAACTCCGGAACAATCTTCCTCAATCCATCTTTCCCCCTGTCTATGACCTCCAATCTTTCAAACAGAGTGTTCAGGCATCTCAAAAACCTTGGACTTTGATTTTGGCTCTCTTCTTCCTCTATTGGGGGAGGGGGAGCGTGCATTTCTGCGGGCGTTCGTTCTTGGCTCCCTTCCTGCGTAAAAATATATATGTACATATATATATGAACTCGTTATTACTTGGAACGTTAAAGTCACAAAAAGCCCATTTATATATATTTAAATCTATGTGTATATGTGATGAATTTCGAAATTAAACACATGAAATTTATAAATGTTGCACACCCACACACTGTGGGTGTGTAAAAAAAAAAAATTTAAAATTCCCTTGCATCTGCAAAGCTGAATTCCCAAAAACTGAATTTGACTTTCAAATGGAATACAAATAAATAAATAAATAAATAAAAATAAACGAAAAAAAGTAACGCTAAGTTAAGGACGAATTTTTACGTTATAATTAAAACAAAAGGTTAGATTACGTTTGCAGGCTAGGCTGGATTATGTTAAATTTGGTTATTTTTTATTGTTGTTGAGTTAGGATCAACCCTTTCTGACGATGAATCATTCGGTTCTACGCCAGATTTCGATCACTGTAAAGTTATACAGACCACCGTTTCTAAAAAAAAGTAATTGTTCCACTTGATGGAATAAGAAACGATTTTGAATCAATTTTATTTTGTAATGGCACTGTAACTGGTTCAAAATTTGCCTGTAAGGAAAAGTTGTTCTATACAGAACATCGTTTCTAAAAATGTAATCGTTCCATTTGCCGCATGAACCAATTATATAGTAGAGCGATTTTTTTGTAAAACGAATGCTCTGCCATTGAAGCCGTTGAAACAATTTTACTTTCTGGACTGATTTTGAACAATTATATCGACATTAAAAGTAAAATTGATTGAGAATCGTTCCATATTCGATTCAAATAGAGCAATTAAATTTTTTTGAAATGGTGGTCTGGATGGAACAACTTCTTTTTACGGTCTATATATACATAAATACATACATATATATACGTATGTGTGTGTGTGCGTACACTGAGACTAGAATTTTCATCTAGATTATAAACAGTCAGTCATCAAAACACTCCTGATGATTAATTTCTATTTAAATTAATGAACAGTAACTTATGATGGACTTTTGATGATCCATCTGTCATTATATATATATATATATATATATATACACTGGAACAGTACACATTAAAATATAAGGCCTCGCCGAGTGAGTAACGTGCGACTCCAAAATTCGAATTTTTAGTGGCATCAGTTCGAATCCCACCGAGGTAAAGTGAATTTGTTTCTAATGTATTTATTCTTAAAACTTAAGTTGCTGTTAGTATGTCGTTCTTGGTTAACATGAAATTGATATGCATGTAATTACACTAAGTTAATGAAAATAAACTGAAACGGTATTTAATTGACATTTCCTCCAATAGATAGCGGTATCCACTTCGATAAAATTATTTTCATGGAATCTGTTCCACGAAAAGTATTTCATCAATCATCGAAGTTTGATGAAAATACTGTCATCGCGTGAGAGTATTTGCTCGTTGAAAGACTTTCCCACATCTTGATGAAAATTTCACTCTCAGTGTAGGGAACTAGGCATAAGTGAAGTCGAATGTATGATAATTCACGGATGTAGTAAGGTATTTCTTGTGAGGTAACACTTGATACCTCAGAACACTAAATAAAAAATTCTATATAAAATAATTTTTAATGTCTGAAAAAGATATGTTAGACCTCATTAGGTTAAGTTACATTAGGTTAGATTAGCTAATATCTCACTATTTACTGACTTAACAGAAACTACACTTCAAACCCTCAACTGCGTCCGAAACCCTTATCACGCCCTTCTCGGTTCGATGGCACTAAGGTAAAGTTTAGTTAATTAGTGTTTGAGATATATGTATTTAAAAAAGTCTGTACCTCAATTAGACAGGGGTGTGAACATATATATGTGTGTGTGTGTGTGTGTGTGTGTGTGTGTGCGTGTATAATTAGCAGATTAAAAAGTTATAATACATTAAATAATAATAATAATAAATAATGGCAGTAATAATAACGCTAAAGCTTCAGCTGAATAAAATATATATATATATATATATATATGATGCAAACCCACAAGGAAAAAGAAAAATGATTCCAAGCTCTTTCGTGTATTCAGAAGTACACCTCATCAGGTGTAGCCTACTTCTGAATGCACGAAAGGCCTTGAAATAATTTTTCTTTTTCCTTGTGGATTGCATCATTCATTCATTTCACGTGTTTAATTGTGAAATTCGTCCCATATATATATATATATATATATATATATATATATATATAGAGAGAGAGAGAGAGAGAGAGAGAGAGAGGATAAAGAAAATTGTTACTGAAACCAGGAAGCATTAGTAATGTTTTGTATTTTATTTTGGAACTTTCAGAAGGAAGTAACTGGCTTCAATCAATCGACTGTTCACGTTGTCTTTGCTTTAATTCAGTGTGTATAAAAACACAATGTCTAATTATTAACAATGTGTAATTACTTATGAGTATGCTTTTTGTACCACATATTTTTAGTTTTACTTCTTATTAAAGGACCTGAAACCAAAGGGAAGGTTAGGTCAGTTTTGAAACAAACTGAAAATCTATTTAATTTTTGTAATTTTAAAAAAAAATTTAAACTGTAAATAATACGCATGTTTGAACATGCGGTATGATGTAGTAGCTAAAAAAATGTCTCTGTTTACCGATCTTATAGTTAAGGAAGATACGCGAAGATTCATTGAAAATAATTAATTAGAAGACATTTTTAAAACTAAGAGAGATAAAACTAACTGTTGAGCATTAGTTCTATAATTTTGCTTTCCGTTGCTAACATAGAGCCAAACTTTTAGAGATACCGCCAAAGATAGCGGATGCTATTACTTCTGACTCCGCCCCTTTCTGGATAGTTGCCAGTTATAGTTATAATATATTTTCCAAATGTCCAATAAACTATTTTGTCGCTAACTTACTCGGAATTCACCCTTTTATAGTTCATAATAAAACGCAAAAGTCTTATATTTAAGTGAAATTTGAAAACTCAGGTCTAAATATTTGTTTAAAAATAAAGATTTCCAAGTAATAATTCAAAAATATTTTCTAAATTGAGAGTCGATTCATGTGGTTAAAACGATTCATGTGATTGGCTGGAAAAAATCTGAGTAAACTCTTCTTCGTTTCCCATTGGCGGATGCTAAAGATAGTGTTGAAATGAACTTCTAGCGACCAATAAAGTAGGAAAACTGGTCACACCTTTTCTTGTGTAATGAAAACCGGAAATTGGGTTATATCTCCATGGCGAAATCTACCCTGACGATTTGGGCTATTTTGGGCTCCCATCCCCACTTATCGCCGTAATGTGTCTTTTGGATTGTCAGGGGACCTTAATACTTGGAAAGCGAAAAAAATGGGTTATAAAAAATGGCCTAAAGTTAACTCTATTTCCTTTATTTATACAATGTATAGCGGTCTCTATTTGTTATTGCGTAGAAGGAAGTATACTTTTCATTCGGGTCTTCAATCAAAATAATTTTAAATCACAGCACACACACACACACACACACATACACATATATAATTATATAATATATAAATATATATAAATCTCTCTCTCTCTCTGTGTGATAATTAAGTGAAATATATTGTGCTTGAGTACAGTTTAAAAGAACTGTTACCGTGTAAACCTTCATACTTAATGTTCGAATTCATGCAGTTTTGTCTCATTTATCACATACATCATATAAATTATGAACACATGCGTGATACTCTGCTATAAATTGAAATAGTTTTAAAAATTAAACACGAAGAACTTTCGACAATTAAAATTTTATTTAATTGTTATTCATTTTCAGGGAATTTAAAATTCATTCATGAGATATTAAATCTTTTTTTAACCTCTTTCGTAAAGGCAGATAGATAGAGAGAGAGAGAGAGGTCATGTGACGGAGGGGACCTACAATTTTACGTGAGACTTGAACCTTCTAACGTTATACATCGCTTGAACGCAAAGAACGGTCTCCCATCCAACAACTGATTAGACCCAGCGTCGCTTAACCTCGCTGATATAATTGAAAGTGATGTTGTGTCGCGTCGTGGCCACGACATATAACTTTTCAGTCAAGAAAATAAACATTATATTTTAGAATAATTATATAGGCCTATTCAAAATATGATTCCAATGAACAAGAGAAACTAACCAATTTTAAGCGTCTAAGGCTGGTTTATATATATATAGACTATACACACACACACACACACACACACATACACGGCATTCAAATAAATCGAAAATTAAATTATTAACCAGACGGTGACATGAACACAGACAAATATAACTTATATATATATAGAGAGACATAAAGACATAGAGACAAAGACAGACATACAGACACGCATACTAATCATCACCTCGATCATTTTAACTATGCAGGGACGCGTGCATTCCTGCATGATTGCAATATCAGATTAACTCATCAACCGACCTCAAGTTAACTTTGTGCCCTGTATGAATCTTTCATTGCAGGCACTGAACAAATCTTAGCAGATATTTCCTTATTTTCCAAATTCCCTGAAAGAAAAGACTTTTCTGTAACGTTAATTTCATTTATGCGCACGTACAATTTTGTGTATATCATGTACCCTCTTTCTATAAAAAATAAACAACTTTCTTGGATGAGAATTTTCATGGAATCATTTTGTTTTTATAATCTGAAATACCAACACCTTCCTGTTTTAACGTAACAAACTATGCACCAAACATTAGCTAACTAAATAACTATATATATATTATATATATATATATATATATATATATATATATATATATAGGGGCCTACATATATATACTATAACGCCAGTTGCTCATTGCACAGCATAAGTCTCCCGAGAAACACAACCTAGGAGGGGGACTGTGAGGGGCGGGTGTGTTACTAAAACCTTACCTGGTTCTTCTTAAATGTGTATAGGTACTAAATTTGGTGCAGATTACCCTAGCTGTTTAAACGTAAGTATATAAACGAACTTTGAACAGGCAGACATCATCATCATCATCCACTATATATATACACACACACACACACACACACACACACACAGTAAACCCTCGTCCAACGCGTGTTTGTTCAGCGCGAATTTGTTTATACGCAGAAAAATAAATGCGAACAATTATTTGTCGAAAGCGAAAAATTTGATTATACACGGTCCGCTAAACACGTTCTAATACAGTAGTAGGCCTACTGTACGCGTGCCAATGCATGCTCTAGTGTTTTCTTCTACACGCTCCAACACTCCCGCATCTCCCTCCTTCTCGCATCACCCTTTGTCTCAGTCCCGCTACCGCGTTAGTTCAGTGAAGTTGTGTTGGATTGTTTTTATCGCATTTTGCCGTTGTTTTGCTATTACCCTTAGACAGCAGTATGGCACCAAAACGTAAAGCATCTGCAAGTGATAGTGAAGAGAAGAAAAGTCGTAAGGTTATGACATTAGCCGAAAAAATAAAGATTCTAGATAAGTTGCGTGGTGGTATGAGCATAACATCACTTGGCCGCGAGTATCACGTGAATGAGTCTACCATACACACCATCCGAAACAGTGAAGAAAAGATACGTGCTATTTTCATTTAATATATTTTTATTTATCATATGTACAAGGGTACTTCAATAAGTATCCGCACTTTTTATTTTAGTGATAATATAGTATATATAATATATACTCGTAATAACGAGCCAAACTGAGATCTATAGGCTTATTTAGGCTAGCAACAGTATAGGCTTATTTAGGCTACTCGTAGCTGCCACATATCTTACGAGTAGTGAGCATGGCTGCGCCGCTTTCAATTTGTACTCTGGAAGAACAGATCCGTGGTTCGTTTTTTGTGGGCAGAAGGTATGAAAGGAGCTGAAATTCACACGCGTTTATGTGCTCAGTATGGGAATAATGCGTTACCACGGCGATGTGTGTACGAGTGGATTAAAATGTTCAAGGAAGGTCGGACATGTGTGACAGATGCTCAGCGCTCAGGACGACCGTCAACATCAACCAGTGGTGACAAGCAGGAAGAAGCCAGAGCCATGATTTTCGATGAGAGAAGATTAACAATAAAAGAAATTGCATCTTCATTAGACATCAGTCAAGGGTCAGCCTATTCGATAGTTCATGACATTCTTGGCTTTCACAAGGTTTGTGCAAAATGGGTGCCCAAACAATTGGCAGAAGAGCACAAGCGTAATCGTATGGACGTCTGCTCTCATCTTTTGGCGCGGTATCATAATGAAGGTGAAAACTTTTTAGAGCGCATTATCACTGGAGATGAAACCTGGATCCATCATTATGAACCAGAGAGCAAACGACAGAGCATGCAATGGAAGCATCCAACATCTCCCGTTGCAAGGAAGTTCAAAACGCAGCCGTCAGCAGGTAAAGTTATGCTAACACTGTTTTGGAATACACGAGGCCCTATCCTTGAACATTATCTAGAGCGTGGAACTACAATAACAAGTGCATCGTGTTCTGACATGCTTCAGAATGAATTAAAGCAAGCAATTCGCACAAAACGGAGAGGGAGATTGTCGGAAGGTGTTATTCTGTTACACGACAATGCGCGCCCTCATACCGCTGCACAGACTAGAAAATGCCTTCAAGAACTTAAATTTGAAGTTCTCGACCATTCAGCCTACAGTCCAGACGTGGCACCTTCAGATTTTTACCTGTTTGGACCACTAAAAGACACTTTGAGAGGTCAGCGATTCCAAGGCGATGATGACCTGAACAAGACGGTGCATGACTGGCTCCGCACACAGCCAAAAACATTCTTTTGTGATGGCATTAGGAAGCTTGTAGATCGCTGGACTAAGTGTATTGAGAAACAGGGAGACTATGTTGAGAAGTGATGTGTTTATATCTATCAGATGTGAAAATAAAAAGTGCGGATACTTATTGAATTACCCTCGTAAATATCATTATGTTTATGATTTTATTATGTTATTTCATGTACAATATAGGTAGGGAAATTCATATATGTGTGAATAAAAGATCTACGTATCTAACTATTAATGGGCGACTTTACGCGGCCGCGTTCACGTATCCCCATTTATCCCATAAGGTATTAAGTTTGTCCAACGCGGATTTACCTAACGCACCGTTCTCGAGGAACCTAACCCCCGCGTTGCACGAGGGTTTACTGTACACACACAACATATATATATATATATATATATATATATATATATATATATATAGGGCATATATATACTAGGGGCACTCAATATATTTTGCCCCGCTCTTTTTTCTTAGCTAAATAATAGGCCATGGGGCTCAAATGTCTTTTCGGCCGTAAGTTTGAACTTTCTGCGCTTCACATAACCGGATTTTTCCAGTTTGAACCTCCCTCCTTATGTAAAGACGCTTTTAAACGCCCTTGTGTAAAACCGATGGTTAACGCAATTTCGAATATGGCGTCTGATAGTGATGTGCGTCATAAACGGAGAGTTGTTATCGAGTTCTTAACCGCAGAGAAGGAAATAGTTGGAAATATTCACAAACGTCTACAAAATGTTTACAGAGATGCTGTTGTTGATCGAAACAGTTGGACGCTGGTCTAAACGTGCGAGATCATCGGAGAGAGAGAGAGAGAGAGAGAGAGAGAGAGAGAGAGAGAGAGAGAGCCAGCCTCGATGATGAACCACGCAGCGGTCGCCCGGCGTCGGCTGTGACAGCTCACACTGTGCAACGTGCTAACAGCGTCATTCGATCAAATCGGCGCGTCACATACAAGGAGTTATCACTGGAGCTAGGAATTAGTGAAGGAAGTGTGAATACGATAATTTAGCAACTGGGATACTCAAAAGTGTGTTCACGGTTTGTTCCTCGCGAACTGACTGAAGATCACAAAGCCCAAAGAAAAGAAATTGCTTCTGAGTCGCTGGTTCGATACGAGACAGAAGGGGATGATTTCCTTTCACGAATTGTGATCGGGGATGAAACTTGGGTACACCACTTTGAACCTGAAACAAAACGCCAATCCATGAGGTGGCATCACGCAGACTCCCCACACAAGAAAAAGTTCAAAATGGCTCCCTCTGCAGGAAAGGTTATGGCCACCATCTTCTGGGACATGAAAGGGGTGATTCTGGTGGACATTATGAAGAAAGGACAATCAACTCAGAGGCATATATTGCTACCGTGCAGAGACTCCAGAGACGTATAAAGCGAGTTCGACCGGGGACAAAACTGGAAGACGTCCTTCTTTTGCACGATAACGCAAGATCACAGAACAGTTTGCAAACAAGAGAGGCCATCACAAAAATGTGCTTGACTGTGTTACCCCACCCTCCATACAGCTCGGATCTGGCACCTTCAGACTTTCATTTGTTTGGAACAATGAAGGATGCTATTCGTGGAAGAAAGTTTCAGATTGACGATGAGGTTGTTGAGGAAGTTAAGAGGTGGCTCCAGCGGAACCCAGCGGACTTTTACCAGAAAGGAATAAAGGACCTTGTTTCGAGGTGGAGGAAAGCCGTAGAAAAGGATGGAGACTATGTGGAAAAATAAAAACTTGTGAAAAAGGTATGTAACTACTTGTGTACAAAATCTCTGGAACTTACAAGGAAACTTGGAAAGAAAAAAAAAGGTGGGACAAAATATATTGAGCGGCCCTCGTGTGTGTATATATATATATATATATATATAATGTAAAGAACGACGCTTGTGTAGAAGAGCGTTCCGCACAAGATGAGGAGGGAGAACAAACAAATGAAAAATGAGGTACCTCCCTGGAATCGAACCCGGGATCATCCGATTGCTGGTCAGATATGCTATCCACTACACCAAAGACCTCGATCAATCAGAAGTCGTAATTCTCCTACATACGAGCGGAATCCAATGACCTGAGGGGGCACCTTCGCATGCCGTACATATATACATTTTAACTGCAAACAACACACAGTATGCGCCCTCAGGGCATTGGATTCCGCTCGTATGTAGGAGAATTACGACTTCTGATTGATCGAGGTCTTTGGTGTAGTGGATAGCATATCTGACCGGCAATCGGATGGTCCCGGGTTCGATTCCAGGGAGGTACCTCATTTTTCATTTGTTCGTTCTCCCTCCTCATCTTGTGCGGAACACTCTTCTACACAAGCGTCGTTCTTTACATTAATTATACTGTGTGTTGTTTGCAGTTAAAATGTATATATGTACGGCATGCGAAGGTGCCCCCTCAGGGCATTGGATTCCGCTCGTATGTAGGAGAATTACGACTTCTGATTGATCGAGGTCTTTGGTATAGTGGATAGCATATCTGACCGGCAATGGATGATCCCGGGTTCGATTCAGGGAGGTACCTCATTTTTCATTTGTTCGTTCTCCCTCCTCATCTTGTGCGGAACGCTCCTCTACACAAGCGTCGTTCTTTACATTAATTATACTGTGTTGTTTGCAGTTAATATATATATATATATATATATAATATATATATATATATATATATATATATATAACTAGACCTATATTCACTGGAAAGGAGAAGAGAGAGATACACCATTATTACACTTGGAAAATAATGGAGAAACTAGTCCCTAATCTTACTCTGAATCCCATAACTCCTCAAACAACGGTGGAAAGTAGAAGCGGTAGACTTTGTCGTATTCCCAAATTGAAGGCGAGACAGGGAATATCCTTAATCCTTAATAATTTTGTAGTGAGAGGACCAAAACTGTTAATCAGTTGCCCAAAGACATAAGAAACACGAAGGGAGTTGCAGTGGAAATCTTCAAAAGAAGACTAGACGCCTGGCTCAGAACAATCCCCGATGAGCCGGGCGTACCTGGCTATGTGAGGTGGAGAGCGCAAGAATCCAACTCACTACTTCACCATGCCAACTCGAGAGGAGGGGCGACAAGCTTGGCCTTCGCGAAATGAGAAATCATCGCGCGGAACTTTGTAAGGTTGTAAGGTAAGGTGTATATATATATATAATTATACTCGTATATATATTTATATATTTACCCTTAAACTTGCTTGCTTTTCCCAAACCAGACCAAAACAAAATTCAAAATATTTATAGTATTTATATTTCAAACCTTTTGTTCCTATACAGGCCTCTTTTGGGTTAATTGGTAATTTAAATTTATATTAATCATTATTATTATTGTTCACTGTCAACAAAATAGGGTCCGCAATCCCCATGCACGCGTGTCACTTTCTTTCCCTAATTACTGTAATAAGAGTCCATTGCGCGTATAAAGAAAAGATCATGCAATTTTTATCCTCTTCCCACCTACCATGTATACATGTGGCAGTAAAAAAAATAAAAAGACTGGCCCGAAAGACTGACTTATTCTTTATTCAGGTCAACAGACGCATCCAGTTTGAAAACTGAACTTTGAATCGATTGGGGAAAAAAAAAAAAAACTGGCTGGTATAGGCCTACAGTATAAAGTCTAAACTTTTCAACACTCTTATCTCTTCTTCCCCGATCCCCATGCAGCACCCAGTTACATCACATATATATATATATATATATTAATAACAGCCCGTGAAATGAACATATAAAAATATTTCGGATTGTCCGTATTCACTGTTGTTTGATATGACTTTAATATGCAAAGATATATAGGCCCTATATATATATATATATATATTTATAAATAATGTCTGTTTTGTATACTAGGACATGACCTATTCTGAAGTCAAACAATAAACACGACATGCGTAAGTCCTCTCCTAGGATTACATTTTTCCCCAGTGTGCGCAAAACCACTAACTCCTTTGATTTCCTCACTTTTCTAAAAGCGTGCGTATCCCATGGCCTCTAACGCTCATATATATATATATATATATATATATATATATATATATATAATATATATATATATATATATATATATATAATTTATATATATATATGTGTGTGTGTGTGTGTGTGTGTGCGCTTAACTTTTATAGGTGTAGGAAAGTTTCAGCCTTTTTTAATAAACTTATATATTCATGTAGGGGAATTGCAGCAGGAAGTTAATTGCACGACGCTTACAAACGTGCACAAACAGACCCGAACCTCTTTCATCGTCAATGAAAGGAGCGATGACTTGATTTATTATGTTCAGAAAAATAGTCTTAATTACTCTCGTTTGTATACGAGCATGTCATGTGATTTCGTTCGTGTCACGAACGACATTTATGAGGTCCCTGCATGTGTTATCAGGAGCAAGACACACCTGAAGTTTAGGTTCCTTTACTGGAAATATATACGAATTAATATAGCGGCTTCATTTTTCCAGTCAAATAAATTCATAGTCAGTTTTCTGTATATACTCGTAGACAACCAGTTTTCTGTATATAAGCAATTAATCTGAATCACTAAAACAAATATGAAACCCTCTTTGTAAAAACAGGTCTGTTAGCTTTACTAAAGTTAATAGAGTACAATAATTTTTTGGGGGGTGGAGGAATTCTTGTCAAAACCGTTTAAGTATGAATACCTCTCAAAGTCATTAATCTGTATAAATATGACCTCTATTAGCATATACAAATAATATCTAAGTATCTTTTAACATTGTTACGATATTTCATTATATTTTTACAAAATCCAAATATGTTTTTGCGGATTTGAAAAGCCTATAATAACCTAGATCGCATTTCGCAAACAGTAGGTAATATCATACGTTATCGGTATAATTTTATTTGTAATGAATATGATCACTGATCAATGGACAGTCGGTAAAGTAACACGAACTATATTGTATAAGACAAATTATGAAATGAGAGAGAGAATTTGGCTTCATCCCTTCATATCGTGCTTGGTTCTGTTCGTTCTTTTAACAATGGAAATACAATGACCAAAAGATTCTTGCTTCGTTTGAATTATGGCCATGTTTTAACTTCACACGACAAAGCACATTATAGCGTCAACGATATATTGGTTAAAACGTCATACTATTGTATTTCCTTTTGGTTCACCATATATATATATATATATATAATATATATATATATAGTAAGCCTTGTAAGCCCTTAGTAATCCTTGCTCAAATGATTCTCACTGTAAACTCATAGATAGGTATTATAGTGAGATAGTATCCCTGTTAAGAGAAGCAGGAAGCCCCTTGATTAAATATTGCAACTATCATACTAAGATTATTCCTAGATGGAATGATTTTATTGACCCCCTGAAGAGGGAATCGAAAGACGCCTATGATTTGTGGTGCTTTCATGATAGACCCAGATTAGGACCAGTATACATGAATATGTGTAGAAGTAGGGTAGGGGTCAGTATAAGGCGTCCATAAGGCAATGTAAACAGGAAGAAGAGTCTATTCGAGCATCAAAAGCCTGTGAAGCTCGCATAAATAACGATAATAACAAATTTTGGAAATTTGTTAAGAATCAAACGGGTGTCAAAAGTGTCCTCCCTCCGACAACCGATGGGGTGTCGGGGGAGGATGAAATTGCAAAACTGTGGAAAAACCACTACTCTAATATTCTTAACAGTGTGAGTAGGGATAATCTTAAGATAGATTGCAGCGAAACGCCTGTGGGAGGGACAAGGGAAAATACTTTGATATCAGTTCCTGAAGTAAAGAGGTTAATTAAAGAGTTAAAGACTGGTTCTGCGTCAGGGGTAGATGACCTATCGAATGAGCACTTAAAAGATGCCAATGACGTAGTATGTCTGCATATATCATTGCTATTATCAGCCATGCTTGCTCATAGCTATATCCCTGCAGAGTTCATGAGGGTATATCTTGCTCCTGGTCAAAAATAAGTATGGAGACATTCTGTCCAGCAATAATTACAGGCTTATTGCTGTCGCTTCCTGCTTCTCGAAACTACTAGAAAAACTCTTGTTACTCCGATTAAATGATTACCTATGGGCATCACCTAATCAGTTTGGATTTAAAAGGTCCCACTCAACTGACCTGTGTATCTATGTACTTAAATATCTAAATACATCTAAATACAATATCTAAATACAGTGACAATAATTCAACTATTTATAGCTGTTTCCTAGATATAAGTAAGGCATATGATAAAGTGAACTACAATATTTTATTTAAAAAACTAGAAGACAGGAAGGTTCCCATGTACATATTAAATTTATTGAAATTTTGGTATTCCCACTAATCTTTTACCCTTAGGTGGGGCAATGTACTATCCAAATGTTTTGGCTCCTCTTGCTGGGTGAGACAAGGCTCCTTGTTCTCCCCTATGCTGTTTAATGTGTATATTGACGGATTAACTGCTTCACTTAATGAGCAAACAGTGGGATGTTGTACAGAACACAAGGTTAAGTAACTTAGTTTTTGCCGATGATATGGTGTTAATAAGTCCCTCTGTTAAAGGTCTGGATCGGCTACTAAAAGTCTGTGAAGTGTATTCGCAGAAACATGATATTCTTTTTATGTTACAAAAACTAAGGTTATGCAATTCCATCCTAAAAGCTGTATTCAGCCAGCTGATATTAGGTTTAAAATGAGAGGTGAAGTAATTAAGGAAGTACAAGAGTTTAAGTATTTGGGTCAAACTATCACCACCAGCTCCTTGAGTGATGACTCAGATATAAGAAAACAATCTCGAAGCCTTTGTGCTAAAGCGAGTATGACTATAAGGAACTTTTGGTTCTGTACAAGTGAAACTAAAGACACTCTCTTTCGTACTTTCTGCAGGCAGTAATATATACGGACAGCAACTCTTGGTGAATTATAAAAAAGGTTCTGGCCCCTAAATTTGCAATTTGCTGTACAACAGGTCTTTTAGACTCTTACATAAATTACTTCCGAGATACTCAGCTTCACAAATGTTTGCTACCCGCAATGTCCCGAGCTTCCAGGAGGTAACAAGACGTGCTCAATACAGTCTAATGCAAAGAATTAAAAATCAACCAACCCGATTATCCAAGCTATCCACGAGTCCTGCCGTTTATCCTCTAAGGCCTAAGCTATGGAATTCTTGGTGCGAAAACATTTGTCTGTAGCTCCACTTAACTTCGACATTACTGTATTATTTCTAATCAACTGTATATATTTCTATCCTTAGTATGTGAACTGTCATTGTATTAATAATATTTGTCATATGGACTATAGTCTGCCAATAAACCTTTTCATTTTCATTTTCATATATATATATATGGGTATTTACAAGCACCTGTACATTTTACTTGTAAATAACTACAGTGATACATATATATTCCTGTACATACAGTGAATGCAGCTCCATACATAGAGTGTACGTCTACATTCAAAGGGTGCCGAGTACGATCGGTTTGATTTTGGAGAGGTGGGGACGAGGGACTTTTAATCAATTAAAGGGAAGACTCTCTGCAAATGACGGGACTCAATTCAGAAGAAAACGAATCGTAGCCCCGAAGGTTTCCCCTCACTCCCTTTATGCCCCCTAGAGGGGAGGAAGGTGTTAATGCCAACGACCCATTTAAATGCGAGAAAGCGACGCTCAAAACGCTCCACGAAGAAGGAAATGAATGGAGGAAGTTAGAGTTAAGGGTCGACACCATGCAAAGGAGAGAGAGAGAGAGAGAGAGAGAGAGAGAGAGAGAGAGAGAGAGAGAGAGAGAGAGAAGAGGAACGAGTGTGCAAGAGAGTAAGTGAAAAAGAAAAATATGTAATACAAGAAGAAATACTCAGAAAATGTAAAATGTATTAGAAGTCATTATACGACAAATAAAAGCATCGAATAAATTTCCGGAACACCCTGTTTGCTCAAAAAGTAAGTTTTTAAAATACTCCTAAGTTGCTGAAACAAATTGGTATAAATAATGTCTCTAACTACAAAAATAGTTCAAAATCATGTTTGATAAACGAAATCATTGATTCGGTTGCGTTTCGTTTACGCAAAAGGTTGTAAAGATTGTGGTTTTGTTTACATAAGACAGACGGGTGACAATTGGGACGTTAGAGTCAAATAACATATATATGTTCTCCCTACTTTTAATACGTCAAATACTGAATATAATAATATTAAAATATATATATATATATATATAAAGTGAGTGCAGTTTAATATAATAGCTCTTGAATGAAAAGTTGCGGAGGAAAGTTCGTCGGCGTCCTAATATGACTATACACACACACACACACACACACACACACACAATATATATATATATATATGATACACACAGACCGTGCATGGAAAAAACTCTTCTGAGAAAATTAAATCCACTATAGTCCGAATAAGTGATGGTAAATGACAAACACTATAGTTTTTTCTTTTTCATGATGTTTGCCCGACGTGGGCAACGGCCTCACTCGCAAAGAGGCCCCAAAAAATACAGCTTCCTTCACCAGCTATCTGCGAAGCAGATAGGATCCAGCTTTGGGACAGGATCTAGGGTTTAAAGCAGCCTAGCCCCACTATATTTAGAACCTCAATATAAGCAAAAGATTTGTTGCATTCACGTCGGATTGAATACATCAAAGAAAAGGGATAACTATTGTATTTTTAGCAAAAAAACAAAACTTAAACCACAACTGGCAGAATTGAGCGTCCACTTTTCAAGGCACTCTTTGCGAGTGACCCATTGTCCACGTCCTGCTAACATCATGAAAAAGAAAAACTATAGTGTTTGTCATTTATCATTACTTATTTGGACTATAGTGGATTTAATTTTCCCAGAAGAGTTCCTTGTTCCATGCACGGTCTGTGTATCATAAAAAACCTCAGGGGGAACATTTTGAGTTCTATCCCCCCCCCCCATATATATATATATGAAGTTTTAGATGCTGATTGGTGGAAGATTTAGAGCCATATAATTGAGTGAAAATAATACATCTTTTTACAAAGCTACACTACTCATTTTTACGCATAATGTGCGAAATAATGGTACTGTTCTCTTAATAATTATTTTATTGAGTACGGGACATACATGTTTCAATTATATATATATATATACACAACTGCCTAGATTTGGTATTCACAAACAACAGTAATCTAATTGATAATGTAGAAATATCCCCAACTATGATATCGGACCACAACATCATTGAAATAACAACTAATATAAAGGCAACAGGAAAGGAAAGAACACGCACAACAGAAAGAAGCAAATTCGAAATTTTTAATTTTCACTCCAAAGCTATAAACTGGGAAGCTGTGACATCCAGCATGGAAGTAATAGATTGGAAAACCATTTTCGAGGCCAAGGCAACGGAGGAGATGCTAATGACGTTAGAGGAGAAGACGTTAGAAATTGTGGAAAAACACGTCCCAAAGATACAACAAAGAGGAAAGAGAAGCAGGTTCGAGAGACAAAAGAGGGCATTGTTTCGAAAGAGAAAAAGAGTGACTGCAAAATTAAGTAATTGTAAAGATAACAACATCAGAAAAATATTAAATGATAAACTGCAAAGTATCGATGTCGTCATACAGGAACTAATCGAGAAGCATACAGAAAAAGAAGAATACAACGCTATAGAAGCGATAAAGGCTAACTCAAAGTACTTCTATAATTTCGCAAAAAGAAAGTCGAAAAAACCATGCGACTATCGGACCTTTAAAAAACGAGAACAGCGCTTTATTTAATGATCTAACAGAAGTATCTGAAATATTATGAGCTCAGTACGAATCATCTTTCAGTATCCCAAAAACTGACAAATTGATATGCGATAGAAACTCGTTCTTTGAAGAACCACAAGGGGAAAGTATAACGGATTTCGACTTTACGACGGATGATATTACACAAGCCATAGGGAAACTAAAAACACACTCAGCTGAGCCCCTATACTGGATATGGAGACGATCACTAGAATAGTTAGGCAGAAAATCTATGACTTTTTGGAAACTCAGAAAAAATTCAATGATAACCAACACGGGTTTTGGTCAGGCAGATCATGCCTATCACAACTAATGGAACACTACAACAACCAATCGTCAAGGGCATACAGTTGACCTAACCGGGCATTCTATTAACCTAACCGGGCATTATATCCCATAGCATGAATTGATACCAAACAAAACAAACAGGAATATATTCGATTGGCAAGTGTTAAAAAAAAGTCTGGGGTCCAGGATAACAGGAAAGTACCAACATCTTTATAAAGAACTTTTCCCATCTATATACTACATTAATACAGGGTGTTTCAGGTCGACCCTAGAAATATGGAAATTGGCGGAATTACTATGACAAACTTCAAATACCAAATACCAAATACAAATTTATTTCCAAATACAGTACCAATACCAATTTTAGTATTTTTAGGGTCGACCTGAAATACCCTCTATAGTGGTTACAGTACTTTAATTTTCAAACTCTAGTACATACATCAGGATTTCCAGAAACTTACGTTGCAAAGCTGGTTTCCAAACTGGGAAAGAATTGAAAGGTGATTAGCTTGTGTTATTTTAAAATAGCGTGGCATTTTAAACTAACACCAGTTAATGCTTTGTTTTTAGTTTCTTCGAAAAGGTCATAAATAATTGTAGGTCCTAGAGTAACTTTATTTACCTGTTAAGTTGTAGGTTTACGTGCAAATGTGGGATGCTGGCAAAGGTTTACATGATGTGAGCAATCACCTCTTTATACATCAATCGCAAATGGACACAAAGTTATAGGCCTATACAGAAAAAGGATTTCACATTGTTATTATGACTGTATGTCAACCGCGGCATGTACTTTTGGGAACATATCATTTTCCCACATGAGAAGAGGTTTTTCTTTGATTATTCAGGGGAGACTTTATTGCTGATGAAAGAACGCTACACGAACATGTTGATAGACGACGGTACTAACAATCCTATCCCCGTCGTCTATCAACATGATGATGCTCCTTGTCACTATGCCAAAATTGTTCAGGATTATCTAAATGGACGTTTTCCAAATCGCTGGATCGGACGCGGAAGCAACAGACCTTGGCCAGCGAGATCACCAGATTTAACCCTTTTAGATTTCTTTGCATGGGGCTTTATCGAATCGCACGTCTATCAGACGAAGATTACGAGTCTTGAAAACTTACGTACACGTATACGAACTGCTGCAGATAACATAACCCCGCAAATGTTCCAGAATGTGTTTAGAAATGCTGCGGAACGATTTGAGCTGTGCAGGGATACTGATGGGCGTCACGTCGAATCCTACTCTTAATTATTTAATAAATGTTACCACTTTATCATTTTATGATTGAATTCCATATAATTTCCAAGTGCTTCACAAAAATAGATCCTGACTTTATGTACACCCTGTACATTTCCAACTTTGGAATAAATTTTCTTTAGCTTATTATTAATCGTCAAAAGTAAATACTGGTGCAGATATTTGTGTGTAATTACTTCACTTATGACCAAAGTGTGTGTGATATATAAAAAATAAGATCTGATTCAGATATGAAGGAAAGTGTTCAGACGCCCCTCCAGGCCCTGACGATCTTTGTGTGCAGCATATTGTTCCCTAGCTTCCTTCTCTGTACCTTTCCACTCCACTTTTGCTACATTACTATAAAATTTGAGCCCCCCCCCCAGCCTGGGAAAAGCTGGCTACGGGCCTGTACTAAGAGAAGTAATTAATTCATCAATATACACATTAAGCAGAAGAGGAGAGAGCAAGGAGCCTTGTCTAACTCTGCATGAGGAACAAAAAACACTCGGACGATACATTGCCCTATTTAACCATAAAAATTTGGTGAGTATACCAAAATTTCAATACATTTACAACATACAGTGTAACATTTTTGTTTTCCAATTTTTCAAATAGAATATTATGATTCACTCTACCATATGCTTTGATAATATCCAAAAAAAACTACAAATAGTTGAGTTACTGTCAGTATATTCAGTCTCCTTTAAAACATAAATACACAAGTCAGTTGAATGGGATCTTTTAAAACCAAACTAATTAGGAGACGTCCATAAATAATTATTTAGTCTGCGTGGCAAAAGTTTCTCAAGTAGTTTTGAGAAGGAGGAGGCAACAACAATATGCATGTAGTTATTACTGGATAGAAAGTCCCCATATTTATTTTTGACAAGGGGTGTGCAGGCCCGCAAAGCTGGGCACTTGCGGTTTTTTTGCGGTACTGCGGTACTGCGGTACTACCGCACTACCAAACCGGTACCGCATAACGCAGTACCGCAAAAAATGCGGTAGCGGTACTGCTGTACTTTCAGCGATCCTTTGCGGTACTGCGTTATGCGGTACCGGTTTGGTAGTGCGGTAGTACCGCAGTACCGCAAAAAAAACCGCAAGTGCCCAGCTTTGGTGCAGGGCCGCCGAGAGCTGCCCAGGGCCCAGGGAAAGGATTGGTATATGGGCCCCCCCTGTTTACTCAGTATTTTATTATGAATGTTTTTTGTGTACATAACAAGCAAACTGATTATATGTTCAAGTCACTATTCAAACCATACAATATGAATAAACAACTCGGAAGAAAATGACCATTTTATTTTTTGAATCACTTATATTAATTCTATCACCATACAATTTACAAATGCAGTACCAGTCCATGCAAGCAAGACAATTGTTTACTGCAAGATTTTCATAATTAGAAGTGTACTTTCTTTGCCTTCTCTTAAGCAAAGTGATAAATGATTCTGATGAAATTTAAAGTATGGGCTAACTGGCTTTCAATTACAATGGTTCCCAGATCTGTCAGTCGGTCTTGGGCATTGGTGGACCGCAGATAATATTTTATCTGTTTCAGTTTGACTATGATAATCTCTATAAAATGTATGTTCATTAATTATTATATTTCCTCTCTGTTATTTAATCAATTGCTTTACCAATATTTTTAGACTTTACTCCCCCCCTCTTTCCGGGGCCCCGGGGATTTATCCCAGCTTTCCCGCCATGTCGGCGGCCCTGGGAGTGTGATATAAACCTTCATAAACTCTGCAGGAATATAACTGTGAGCAAGCATAGCTCAGAACAGTAATGAGATAGGAGGATTGATCACATCATTAGCATACTTTAAATGCTCATTCGACATGTCATCTATCCCTGGTGAAGCACCTGTTTTTAGCTCTTTAATCAGACTCTTAATTTCAGGCACTGAAGTCCTCGTATTTTCATTGGCCCCTCCTAATGTAATTCCATTGCAGCTTACATTAAGATTAATTCTCCCCACGCTGTTAAGAATGTCTGAGTACTTCGTTCTCCATAACTTAGCTATTTCCACCTCCCCAGACACTCCATTAGTTGTTGATGGGATGGCATTCTTAGGACTAGTTTCTTTCTTGACAAATTTCCAGAATTTATTATTATTATTATTTATGGTAAATTAGCCTCACGCTTTTGAAGCTCGAATGGAGTCTTGCTGTAGTTACATCGTCTTATGGCTGCTTTATAGTAAGCCCTACATCTACTCACATTCATGTAAGCTGACCCATATTCTCGGACGACCAAGGATCCTTTGATTCCCTTTTCAGGTGGGGGGGGGGGGGCTATGAAATCATTCCATCCAGGAATAATTTTAGTGTGACAATTGTACCATTTAATCCAAGGCCTTCCTGCTTCCCTTAGTATGGATGTCATATCATTATAAATACCTAGCAACAAGTTTAAAGTGGGAATCATTTGAACAGGATTTACTACAGTCAGGATGCAATAATTGTGAATTATTAAAAAAGTGCTCTGTCCTATTTCTATATTTTATTTTCTGTTGTATATTAACCTTAGACCAGTCGATACGTTCATTTCTGCCTAAAGAGTTATTATGTCGTGCTTTTTTTAAGTTGGTACAATTAATTACTAGTTTCAATAGTCTATGATCTAAGAAAAGAAAAGAATGCAAAATATGAACATTGACAATACGTTCCTTTAAATTATTACTAATGAGACAATGATAAACTCATCTAGTACCTCCTGTCATATCGTGTACATCGTGAAAGTATTGCTATTCATATATCAAGAGATTCTACATCACTTATTTAATTCAGCGACTCGCAAGTGGTAGTCAATTCTAAAAAAATTCTGATTCCACAGCGGCATTAAAGTCCCCCATTTATTATGCACTGCGAATATTGCGATTTATCTGAAAGTGACTTAATTTTATAAAAAAAATCGATGTATTCATCTAGATTACTGCCATTATTGTAAGGTAAAAAAATAGCAGTTCGCAATTAAGAGGCATTCGTTGTTTATATGAAATTCAATACCTATTAATCTTTTATTATCGCTCGTGAGAAATCTTACATATTTAAAAAAAAAAATTCTGATTAAGAAACCAACTCTACCAAAGGACCTACCAATACCATATCGCTAGATAAGTGTACGGGTGAAGATGCATGGTATATAAAGTCCTCATGAATCCTAGATAAAAAAAATTTATTCCTGCTTAGGCAAATGGTGTTCTTGAAAGAGTTACCGAGTCCGCATTATTACAAATGTTATGGACATCTACAAATGAATTACTTATCAATCTAACGTTATGTGAAACTAATCTCAACATATTAACCGCCATGAGTATTTATCTGATTATTATTATTATTATTAATATTATTATTATTATTATTATTAATATTATTATTATTATTATTAATATTATCAAATCTCCTAGAAAGTGAATATATTCCTTAACAATAATACCGTCTGGCTACTGACTCACGTTGTAAGGGTTGAACTGCGATGTTTTCTGCAGAGCACCACATCCATGTTTATCCTTAAGATTTTCCTCATCTTCCCATCCTCTAATCCAGTTACGAACAGTGTCACGACGTGTACCGAGATGATCCGCAATTGCCCGTATTCTTTACGAGAGACGCATTGTCCTTCCGCAACATATGTCACCGAGAACTTGATATAGGGATCAACCGCTCGAGATCGTTCCCACCTCGCCAAGATTTGCCAAAGTTTCTTTAGTGATCGTTCTTCTTTTAGAGATGTAACACCTTGTTAAAGAGGCCCTTCTTTTCGCCTAATTGTCATTCTTTTCTTTCGTAAAAGAACTCTAAAATTCACTCGCGCAATCTTATAATTCATTTAATAATCTATTTAATTTCCATTTATATACTCTGTATTTGTACTTCATTGTAATTAACATTTAATTTCAGTAATTCACTCACATTATTATTGCACATTCAATTTAGGCAACTGTAATGTTATTCACCGTGAACTTTTATTTCGGTGCTGGTTAAGTGTGCCGTCTACCTACGATTGGTTAGGTTTAATCATGATATTTTCGTTAAAACTAACGAAAATATCATGACTAAACCTAACCAATCGTCAAGGGCGATTGACAATGGGATGTAAACAAACAATTAGTAAACAAGATAAGAACCTATAATTAAAAGGTAGACCGCCGAATCGTAGGTAAACCGCACACTTAAACCAGCACCTTTTATTTCTTTTTAAGTAAAGGAAAATCAGCTCAGCCTATTTTTTCCTCAGTTGATACGTTTGTTATCTGGTGACCCCAAATAATAACTAACTATTAAATTACCTCAACATACTCTAGTTATAAATTACCGGCGCCTATAACATATTGGTACCTACAAATTGAGCAATATATACAGAGTAGGCATATATATATATATATATATATATATATATATATATATATATATATATATATATATATATATATATATATATATATATATATATATATATATATATATATATATATATATAATGCGTGCTTTTTCAAAATCCAAGATTTTAAACAGTAGAATTTGTAGTTAAAATCTGAAAATATCAATACTGTATCTGTGAAGTAAATAAATAAATAAATAATGAATTAATATATATATAACTATATATATATTAGTGTTTGAACTTAAACTACATGTTTATAGATTAAGTTGGGATCAAATGTAGAATTCGGACCCCAACCTTCTTTACTTAGCTTTATAAGGCTAACTAACGAAAATATCACGACCTAACCTAACCAATCGTCAAGGGCGTACAGTTAACCTAACGATTGGTTAAGTTAGGTCGTGATATTTCGTTAGTTAGCCTTATAAAGCTAACTAAAGAAGGCTGGGGTCCGAATTCTACATTTGATCCTTAAGTTGCATATAGAAAGTAAAGATTTTGGATCACCTGAAGATCAGGGCCCCCAGCCTTCGTTAGTTAGCCTTATAAGGCTAACTAACGAAAATATCACGACCTAACCTAACCAATAGTCAAGGCCCAAGGGCGTACGGTTGACCTAACGATTGGTTAGGTTAGGTCGTGATATTTTCGTTAGTTAGCCTTATAAAGCTAACTAAAGAAGGCTGGGGGCCCTGATCTTCAGGTGATCCAAGATTTTACTGTTTTGCCAAAGCATCACTCTGTTCCCATAACCATATTCAGGGTACAAGCAGCGGGCAGCATCATTGACAAATAAAGTTTCCCAAAATTCAGGTCTGTCAAGGAATATATTTTCCTTGACAGGTTTGGTGTTTCGGGGGCTTAATTTAAAGAGAATGAGGAGAACCAAGGTTCTAAATTTCTTTCTTTCCAGACGTTTCGAGAGATATATTCCTATCTTCAGTGAAGTTTCTTAATTCCTTTATTATTATTATTACAATAATATCATAAATACAGTTAAAGTTGAAATTTAAATTAATGAAGTTAAAATTATATAAATTTAAATTTGCATGGTACCTAATTATTAGAATTATTAAAAGGTTGTTTTGAGAAGTCACTAAATATTATATAACCATTTACCGTAGATCCTCTGCAAAATCGTCTGGCATTAGCAAGAACAAGTTAATGGCAAGCTGACAAGTGAAAGGGCATTTTTCTTAAAGGAAACTAAAATAAATTTTCAAGAAAAATTTTCTCAACAAAATGGAGCTAAAGTATAATTAGGTCTAATGGTTCCCATACTAAATATTCTTAACACACAGAGAAAAATCTGTTACTACATTCAGAATTAAACCTTCTAAATATAGAACGTATAACTTCTTTTTGAGGGTGCATTCTTTGGGAAATTTTTCCTTCTTTTGGGTATCAAAGCTTCTTGTCAGATCGACAGATCTACAGAAGCTAAGGCTAACAAAGACCCTAAGACTTCTTTTAATAATACATAACTTCTTTAGATAGAAGAAATGGTCTTCAAAACTTCCTTTTTTGTGATTTTAGACAATAGAAAATAATACTTCTGCGTATAGAAGGTTGCGAGAAGTCTTTGTTTTCTGCGTAAAAACGAACAAAACACGTTTAGTTGACCCCATTTTGTTTGGATCAAGTACAGTAATGGTTAAAATATAATAATTGCTTCACCTAAAGTTATCAAATATATTTTGTTGGATTCATTTTGTTATGACAAAGAAAAATCATGTCATTAAAACAAAAAACAAAACAGTGGTTCGGGTATAATAATTGCTTTAATTAATTATCACAGAAATTTTTTGCTTTATTCTTCACTGTAGAATTTTACTGTGAATGTTTTATAAACACTAATGAATTATAGTTCCGAACGACGACCCATGCATCCATATATACATGCATATACCCTTCCATAAAGGGTTAATATTGGTTAAGTTTATTTTTAAAAACTGTATTTCTTTATTTTCCTCTAAATATAAAGTTGTTAAATACAAATATAAAAATTTTCAAAAAAACTGATTCAATAAAACTTTAATGTAGAACAAAAATATAAATACTCAGTTTGTTAACCGCATACGCAATTCCGGATGGCGTAACGGGCATAATACTCTGTCCGTTACGTGAAGAATCTCGAGGAAAGTGATCCGACTCCAATTAAGGTAAAATGTTTTCATATATATATATATATATATATATATATATATATATAATGTGCATAAACAAACATATCGCAGTTAAGTTAAAGTTAAATGAAAAACTCTGATTAATTAAAGTAATTAGAAAAATACTGTAAATTAGACATTTTGGTAATTCGAAAATGAAAATAATTTGTTAAATTAAAAAAAAAAAATTAATTATTTATTTAAACAAACATAGCAGATATTGCTCGATCAACTACGTATTGTTTAATGCAACAAATTAATATTACCAACAAAATTAGTTTTGTAATGCGAAATAAATTTGGATGTCTAAAAATAAAACAAATTTTGTTGAAACATTTATTTTTGTTTGAGTCAACAAAATATTTTCTTTGTGTAGTGACGAATTGTCAGAAGCATATATATATATATATATATATATATATTAATATATATATATATATATATATATATATATATATATAATATATATATATATATATCGGGGAAGACTAAACGAAATTGAACTTCAGATTTCTGAGGTTAAGTTACTCGTACATTAGATGAAATTAGGGTCGCCTTTATTAAAGAGAGATCGATTAATTCAGTTTTCCATTTCATTATGTATCGAATAATTCTGCGTACTTATACGACGTTTGTTCAAAAGGTATCCGGACTGATGTGATTATAGACAGAATATGGTACTTACAGGGTTTGGGGATTAATCTCCCTCAAAGTACGCTCCTTCTGTTGAAAACATTTTTCGAAAGCACTTTTCGGTATGGCCAAAACCTTCTCCGGAGAATTTCTTTTAATGGTCTCACCATTATCGAATTGGTGTCCTTTTAGGGTTTGTTTGAGTTTCGGAAACAAAAAAGTCGCATGGACCCAAATCCGGCGAATATGGAGGCTGCTGTACTTGAGGGGTATTGTTTTTGGCCAAACGTTGCTGGACAAGTTGCGACGAGTGAGATGGTGCGTTATCGTGATGAAGCATCCAGTCTCCGGACTCCCACTTTCGCGGCCGTTTCCTCCAAACTGCTTCACGTAGACGTCTCAAACTTCAATGTAAAATTCCTTGTTGATTGTTTGTCTCTGTGAAGCATATTCATGGTGCACAACACCTTCACAGTTAAAAAAACAAGCAACATGACCGACATCATAAGAAATCGCCGCGAAACAAAACACGTTTTAACTTTATCAGCTTATCACAGTGGACTGACGCTACACAATGAAGTGTAACCCTATCAGTCAACTTGTCTCGACATACAGAGACATGTTTAGCACAGTCACAACTCCAAGCGTGATCTTGTTCTGAAAATAAACACCCTGTCCGAATACTTTTTGAAAAGACCTCGTATTTTTCGATGTGTTTATTTAATACTGAATCGGGTTAATTTACCGATGAAAATCAATTGTTTTTCAATGTCCATTTATGTTCACGATTATTTGAAATAGTTTAGAATTACAGGACTCAACTCGTGTTAGGGCTAAAAAGTGCAACGTCTATGTATATGTCTATGTCGACTTGAAGTTTTTTAACCCTGACACGCAGAAATAGTCCATGGCGGGAAAGGATATATAAAACAATACAAGCCAAATTACATTAGTACATTAAATTGTTACTTGGTCACATTTGCACTATATAATTTTCATAACAGCAGGGTAACTAAATTATTTTTATATTTTCACAAAAAATTAGGTATTCAAATTGAATGAGAATTTACTAGATTTGCTGAAGAATTTTTTTTCAAACATCATCTGAATAAGCTTTGTTCATAAATTCGACTTACGAAGGATCTTGAGAATGTCTTTTAGGTGGTTTGGTTTTTCACACTCATTACAAAATTCTTTATTAAATCAAATAGAATCTTATTGGATCTTTTTCATTAATACTCGTATATCTATATGGGAATGGGTTTCGCAAATTTGTTTTTCAGTGTTGAGATCCTCCACTTCAAATTATCTTTATACTCTACTTATAGAGTACAAACTCAATCGCATCTCGGGTATATACATATATATGCTCCTGAACCGTCGTTCAAACCCCTCATAAAGTAACTCCTAAATAGCAATTAATGCGTTTTATAACATCCTTTTCAGTTCAGGTTCAGCTCGTGGCATTTTATATGTATGGCTTACGTATGGCGCGTAAAACTAATGTGCATATCTACTCTATTTTTTTCCGCCTATAATGCCTATACCTACAAGTTTTTGTTTTCATACTTAGCAAACGGACAGTCAACAATTTTGCCAATTTAAATTCTTTTAACTTAGTTCAAGATCTTATTAAAGTTCCCAATGCTGACAAGCTATTTATAACAAATTTCAACGGTGAGACCTTTTAACTAGTGTCCCTGTATATATATATATATATATTATATATATATATATATATATATATATATATATATACAAGAAACAAATAATATCTCTGAATACCTCATTTTCAAACGCCCATTTTAAAAGTAGCTGAATTCAACAAAATTACTTCTTTTCCATATCTCATACTTAATTTAGATATGAACGACACACTTTTCCCGTTTAATAAAAGTGACGTAACTAATAAAGGTGGCGTAACTGTGGGGGTTCCTTTTGGATCTCATTTCCGCATTAAACCTTTATCGTTTCCACGAATTCGTTGGCTTGACGATTTTCCCAGGCACTCTTTTTCAAACCGCGTTTGCAGTTTTCTATCGAACTCGTACTAATGACGCATTTTAATCGTTCATGCATCCCTCTCATAATGATCTGTTTTGAAATTATTTTAACCCAAAACGCCTCCGCATTCACTTTACTAAAGAAGTAGAGAATAATTTAGAATTATCATTGTTTTTATATTTACGCAAAAAACTAAGTATTCAAATTGAATGAGAATTTACTAGATTTGCCGATTAACTCGTCTTAAGGTTAACTCTATTAAGGCCGGCCGCACACGGGATTGTCTCGCGACTCACGACTGACCACTGGGGTCGTGACGACCCGAGTCGCTCGTGATTTTACATTGACAGAATAGGGGTCCCGCACACTGTAGCGACCGCGACGAGATTCTGGGAATGTTTCTGGGAAACGCGTCGCGGTCGCTGCGGTGTGCGGGGCTTCCATTCTGTTAATGTAAAATCAACCGCGACTTAAGTCGTCACGACCAGAGTCGTGAGTCGCGAGACGATCCCACGTGCGGCCAGCCTTAGATTTTTATAAATAGGGTTTTTAAAGTTAATTATGGCCACTTTTTCTTTCAATCTAGGATAAATCTTTTAATTAATTAATATGGTCAATGTCCTTATCCAAAAGACTCGATTATATAAAACATTCGTAATTATTTAAATAACCATTTTAAACTATATAGGACTCCCCATCCCTATACTGTTAAAAAGATATAAGGTCTTCATACCCTTTTATGATTATTATAACAGCCTGAAAATCGAAAAAGATTAAAAAATACTCGCTTGCTCGGTTTTAGCCACGTTCGACTTGATTATGAATTTGTATATTTACCAACAATTTTAGTGTTGATTCCTTTTTCAAACCTTTTCATGAGGAAAGGCTGCCTGATGCAATTACCTTCATATACTTGGTTTGTAGTTTCAATTGTGATTTTTATGCCGTATTTATTGGCAGTTTTGTTATAATGTTATAATGTTTCAGACCAACAGAGACCCTAGGATCCACTCATGGCTGGTCTACCTAACTGTGTTCATAATTGTGTATTGTGCATGTCCTCCGTGGTGGCGGAGGGGACCTACAATTTTACGTGGGTTCAGAACCATAAAGCCTTAATTTTATTACCTTAAACTATACCCAATCTATCAACATATGCGTCTAATCGACATTTAAACATGTTTATAGACGTGCTACTAATTACTTCTACCGGCAAACTATTCCAGCTATTTACTATTCTATGCGTAAAAAAGTTTTTGGCAACTGCTGTCTCGAACTTTCTACCTGTCAACTTACACCCGTTATTTCTAGTCCTATTATATTGAGATATTTCGAAAAAGCTGTCTCTATCTACGTTATCGAACCCATTCATAATTTTGAAAACCTGGATTAGATCACCCCTTAGCCTCCTAGTCTCGAGTGTAGTCAATTTTAACTCCTTAAGCCTATCCTCGTACGACTTTGACCTAAGCGACGGAATCATCTTAGTTGCTTGTCTTTGAACTCTTTCGATTTTGTCTATATCTTTTCGCATATGCGGATTCCAAAATTGGATCGCGTACTCCAAATGGGGTCTAACTAATGATTTATAAAGATGAACTATAATATTGCGCGATTTGTGCTCAAAATTCCGAGCTATAAAACGTAACACTTTGTTCGCTTTATTGACCGCTGCTGTACTTTGTTTCACTACTTTTAAATCACCAGTGACTATAACTCCTAAATCTTTTTCCTGCTCTACGCTTGTTAACTCCTTCCCTGACATACTATACGCAAAATTACCGTTACGCGAACCTATATGTAAAATTTTGCACTTATCAACGTTAAATCCCATTTGCCATGTGACTGACCAATCAACGATTTTATTTAGATCTTCCTGGATTTTACATCTATCTTCGTCATTAATCGCCCTACCACCCAACTTCGTGTCATCCGCACACTTCGAAACTGTACTGACTATGCCGACATCTAAATCGTTAATATATATAAGAAAAAGCAAGGGGCCCAATACAGAACCCTGAGGAATTCCACTCGTTACATTAGCCCAGCACGACTCCGCTCCATCAACGACCACCCTCTGTTTCCTACCTCGCAACCACTCTTCTATCCAATTTATTACTACACCCCTGATTCCATGAACCTTAGTTTTCTCAATGAGTCTTTTGTGCGGTACGGTGTCAAACGCTTTTTGAAAATCTAAATACACTACATCAACCGCCCGATGACTATCGTAAACGTCAACCATGCTTTGAAAAAATTCTAAAAGATTAGTTAAGCAAGATTTGTTTCGCCTAAAACCGTGCTGCGTATTTCTAACTAAGTTATGTAATTCTAAGTGTTCGACTATACGATCCCTAATTATTGATTCCAGTAGCTTACGGTCTGCTTACCTACAACAGACGTTAAACTGATTGGCCTCTAATTTCCCGCCGCACCTTCCCACCGTTACCTTTTGTACGGTAACTTAAAGCAGAGGTCGATGAGCATCGTGATATTAGCAAATGAACATCACTGAGTCAACGAGTCGTTAATATCCTCAAGCATTGTGAAAGCAATAATCACTAATTGCAACATTTTTCAGTTTTAAGTACAGTTTACAACGAAATGGATTTATAGTCTCTTTATACGGTATAAAGTCGGTATATATGTCACAGTAAGACTGTGAAACTAGTGATTTCATGAAATCCCTGAAATTTTCAGTAATTTTGCGTAATTACTGTTTTACTCAGGGACTTCAGGAAGTTATTGACATACTTAGGAATTTCACGAAATTTAGGTTAGGTTAGAACTAACCTAACCAGTAACTTCCTGAAGTCCTTGAGTGAAACAGTAATTACGCGAAATTATTGAAAATTTCGGGGATTTCATGAAATCACTAGTTTCACAATCTTACTGTAACATATACAAGAAAACCCAGTCATGGAGTATCCCATGCCAGTCTGAGAAATAGGGAAGGGGTTGCAATGATGGGGCCCGCCAAACGTCATGTATTTAGCTCAACCTAGTTCCCCTTTTAAAGGGGACTTATTTTTTTCTGATTGGTGCGTTACCGCCCGTCTCAATACCACTGAAAGGGACGAAGGACGCGAAACGGTACAACCATCATATAAAGAATTGTCATTTCTGAACACAGCTCTTCATATGATTTAAACATAATGAATTGATGGTACACTTTTGTTTCTTTAAACAAACATGAAGTGAATTTCAATTTTAGATTTAATTTTAATTAAAATTTTTGGAATGTTTTAATTGTGAATTAGTCTTTTAAGTCTTAAATTAATTTTAAATGTTCAACTTTTGAAATTTTGATTGTAAATGTTATTTTATCTTAAGTTTGTAATTTTTACACAATCATTAATTACTCGTTATATATATATTATATATATTATATATATATATATATATATATAGTTTGGTTACTTGTCTCCAGTAGCCGTAACTCTGTATAACACCTTGGTCCTGTAAAGGAAGTAAAGACACTGAGGTCGGGGGTTCAATTCCCGATGGTGCTAGTAATAATAATTTGGGAGTTAGTGCAATGGGCCGCATTAGCTGGCCTTAGCTCTGTGCCAGTTTGTGGCCCTCCTGACTAATAATTATTAGGTTACTTGTCCAATCAGTGTTTGCTAGTTTTAAATCAGTTTAGCCGTGCGCTGACGTTGGAACTTGTTTTACATTCGAAACGTTTTACATGGTCATTAAATACTGAAACGTTGTTGTTGACATTGATCATATATATATACACACACTCAAAATTATTTAGTTACTTTGATCCAAATTGGTGTCAAATAAGCTCGGACGCCACATAAGCTTAGTATAGTTAAAATGATACATCACTTGGGTAATCCTAAAAATAAGAATGAGAACGAAACTTCAGAACTGAACCTAAGTTATGTAACTTTAAATATACTTAAAATCTCGGGGGTTACACTTTAAACACAATATGAAACGTCGGATTATATATTTTGCGCCCAAATTTTGTCGTAGCTTTCAGATGTCTGTAATTAATGTTACGTTTCAAATGAAACTTGTAGTAAAGCTACTATAATTGAGGCGCATCAATTAGAAGTTTCAGCTGAAACGTATAAAAAACAATTAAAATGAATGAATGTGCATTGAATTATGTTTGAAAAATGTTACTGTAAAATGGGACGCAGAATATACTCATCGTCTAATACAGAGTTTAGACTCTATTGGATACCAATTTGAGTTAGAATAACTGTTTAAAAGTATATATATATATATATATAGAGAGAGAGAGAGCGAGAGAGAGAGAGAGAGAGAGAGAGAGAGAGAGAGAGAGAGAGAGAGAGAGAGAGAGTTGACAAAATTAAATAGACACCTTCGGTTTTTCTATAGTTTTGGATTTGATAATAAAAGTCAATAAATAATAACAGATTTATTGAATTAATATAATCAGAATCGTGTTGCTTTTCTCGTTCCATTCTGGCATTCCAAATGTGGTGTCTATTTACTTTTAGCAACCCTCTGTTCATATATAGGGCCTCTATATATATATTATATATATATATATATATATATATATATATATATATATATATATATACACACACACACAATATATTATTATTATTAATTAATGAAATTAGCATTAATTATTTCATATAAATATACAAAACTGAAACCGTTGTTTCAGGGCATTTATAATAGAGAATTTACACAACCAACTAATCCTCTTTCACCTTTTACTGAATAAATATTTTGGCGTACAAATATTTAACAATTAAACTTTATGTAAACTTAGCAAACATTCAACTTTAAATTTATATTTAACTTTAATTTATAAATAAAATATACTGTTCGGGCAATGTTGAGATGGAAAAATCGCAAATGAAGAGGCGGTGTGGATTTTTTTTGTACAATTTTGCTGCGGGTCTCGATAGCGTCGACGATCGGAATTCCGCGATTAATTCTCTCAATTTTGAAGTCCTTCAGTGGAAGGTGAATTTTAAGAGCTTCTCTCACCAATTATCCTTGAGAGATGGATGAACATGCGCGTATACATAAAATACGATCACACGCTTTTGCATTTGGTTTTCACTATAATGTCATTTCTTGTATCTATTTCGATGTTATTTATTTATATAATAATTCATATTATATATATATATATAATATATATATATATATATATTTTAGTTGACACGCGTTCAGTAGCACTATAAATTATCTATAATTATTGTTATTATTTGTGCGTGATATATATATATATATATATATATATATATATATATATATATATATATATATATATATATATATATATGTTTGGAGGCTAATTAATTTTTTTAATATTAATATATTAAAATATTAACATATATTACAACTATATAAATATATGATGAAAAAAATATCATCATATATTTTTCCAGTTAACCAAATTATAAGAAAAAGAATTTGTAAACTTTTAAGTTTTGGTTCTTGTATAGGAAAATATGAAATAAAAATAAGTACTTAAACATAAAATAAAAATATCTAAAAAGGGGCGGAAAGTCGCAGAAAACCTTATAATGGTATTAAAAAAAGAAAAAAGAATATTGCAGTTAATTGATTTAAAATGTATCAAACAAAATTTGAGAGAAAATGAAACTTATTTTAGTACTAAATTTAGCTGTTATTAATAACCGAATGAATACGTAAAAAAAAAGATTTTTTTTAATTTTTTACATTTTATAAAAAATTTTAAGAGGCGTGCACAGAAATTTGGAATGCGTAATATTATGTAAATACCTTGACTTTTTTTAAACTATATTTTATGCGTTGTATTTCCAATATAATCGTGTATATACGACGACATTTGGATGGAAATAAAACACTAATAATTTATGAAACGTAACTTTAAGTACCCTTAAATTCTCTTCAGTCCTAATTTATAAGCGCTATAATTTTCATTTGGTCGGTAATTGATATCTTTGAGCGCGAATAGCCCCCCAACCCCGCCGCTTTCCATTTTTTGCATTCATCTTCCTGGAATGAATTAACATTTCGAGTTATTCTTCAATAGCGAATATTATGCGGAGTAACTCTATAAAATTTATTAGTTCCGTACGAAACTTGATGCATTTATTACTTACCTTTATGAGAGAGGTCATCTAGGGATGTTATTGAAGCCCAAGGGTGATGAGAGACGGGATGTCCCGTGTGGGGATTGGTACCCCCGGCCTCCACGGGGGATATCATGTGACGCTCTATTGCCCGATTGGAACCATGGGACCCAGGGGGAATATTATAGCTTAATCAATAATCCCTCGTTAAAATTGTCACTGCGAGTCTCATTTATTGGCGTTAAGTCTTTTCTATTTTTTAGGGTACATCCTTCAAAGTATTTATTACAGACGTCTAATATACTTTCAAAGGAATCAATATTTCAGTAGTATGAGTGTAAAAAGTTTAAGGATGCTTAGTGAATTTTTTATTATTTGACGCCAACATAAAAAGTTCTTATTTTAAGGGACAAACGGCGGGTTTTTTTCTTCTCTCTTTTTTTAACACAAAAATTCATCCACAATTTTGAATGTACGTAAAAGAAATTTTTTTATAAAAAATCCTGTATCTAAATTCAGTCACTTAAATTTTATTTTCTGTATCATCAAATTCCTTATATAGAAGGAATTACATTAAGTTTTGTTTTTCCATATATTAAATATTCCGTTAGCTGTTTATGTCAATTAATTTAAATTTGCATAAGAATTAAAAGAGAATTGCTGCAGCATTTAGTTATTATTCTTAAAAGAAACTTATAATAGCGAAATACTTTTATAAATACAGATTTTATGATACTTTATACAATATATTTTAAATACAGAAAACCTCTGTAGTGGAAACGTTCAGTAATGTTTTAAAGAAACAGTTTTTTTGCTATGTTTATGTTTTAAAAGCTTTTCTTCGGATTTTCTGAAAATTTATAGAATAGACTTATTATTATTATATTGTTATTATTATTACTATTATTATTATTAATGATAATAATGGCTAAGCATTATATGGATTTACTTTCGTAAGAATTTTTTTTTTTTAATTATTTAAGATGCGGATAAACCGCTGATCTTCATAAGAATAATTTGTTATTATTCTTAAATAATTTAAGTATAATAAAATGTTTTTAAAATTCTGAAAATAATACAAAATTAAGTTTTGAATGAATGAATGAAGTTTGTTCAAATACCCGAGAAGTTTTATGAATGTCAGCTTTGTGGGTTAGGTTAGATTAGGTTAGGTTAGGTTAATTTAAGAGGGTGTCGATCAAAGTTTTTGTCGGGAAAACGAACATGGATTCTTTTTTTAATACAAAAATATTAATATTCTTATATTTATAAAGAATAAGACGCTAATTAAAAATGTATTACAACCGTAATATTAAAATCTTATTTGATAAACGGAACATATTCATACCGAAATTTCATAAACAATAAAACACAGTTAAATCAATGTGATTACATTCTCTTGAGAATAATTTCGTACTTAAAAATCTGTTTATGGGTGACGCATTTCGCGATTCGCTTTAAATAATTCACTTTTTTTTTAGTGTGTGATCCAAGTGCTTTGTTTACCGCTTGTCCACGGTCCGTTGGCCGCGAGTTACACAACACAACTAAAATGCTCTCAGGGGACAAGTAGAGCTCGTATCTTCTTTCAAAAATCGACACGCGACTCCCGCTACTTCGAGTTACCAGTTTCTATTTCTTTTTCTAGTTTTAGGTATTCTAATCTCTTTTTTTTCTTATTAAGAACAGTGACTAATTGTTTTGTGGGTTTTAAAGACGTTATTGTGGGGAGTATTATTGTTTGTTTTAAGAGGTTGCTTACTTTTTCTTGAGATACAAAGTTAGGTTCTTTTTTAATGTTTTTCGCTTGGGTCTAACTCATCTGAAGTTGACTTGAAGACCGCCCACAGCCAATTAGGACGCTTCACTGGATGTAATGAACCAATCAAATCGCGATTCGCTCCACTGACCTATTACGTCACTGAGAAGCAATGGCGCGCAAAGGAGGGGTTTAATTTGGAAAGCTTTGGCATCTTGATGTCACAAAAATTTCTCAGATTCCTTACAAGTCTTATTTGCATTGTTGGAATTACAGAAAGAACTTCAATGACACTGTATGTGTTCTAACTGTCAAATTCAACCGTTGAACAAACTGTTTTAAGCTAACCCCTGTCATAATTAATTTTCAAAATCTTTTGACTCTATTGAGCTCTTCAAAAGTGGTTCGTTGACCGAATTTCTTTCCTCAGATGGGGTTCAAAAGGGAGTTTCATCCACGTGTCAGAATTCTCCGCATTCCTTCACCACATCATACGACACACAAATTCACATACGCGCGCCCACTTTCACATTCTGGGCACAAACAAAGCCTCTGATCGCTCGTGAATACTACTTATAATGCCTATATAGGTAAAAAGCCAAAATATTCGAGAACATCCACTTTGACATAGACCATTAAGCACCTAATTTGATGGTAAGTCAGTAGGGGGTGACATCGAGTAGACCTGTTTAAGAACATCCAAATTAAGTGTTGTTCCTTTCAGCAGAAATGAAGATTAAATTAACCATGAGATAAAAGCAAATTCGAGAGTAAGGAATCAAAAGGACAGTCTTCCACTAGATAAACTGAATATACAGTATAGCATATATATATATATATATATATATATATAATATATATATATATATATATATATATATTAATTAATTAGTTGATGAATTCATAGCTTAAGTAAAAGGATGTAGGCTAATGTTTAAAATTTGTCACAAACACACACACACACACACACACACACACACCTGTATATATATATATATATATATATATATATATATATATATATGCCTATATGCGCCTCGGTGGTGTAGTGGTTAGCGTTGCTGACTACGAATCCATCGACCCCGGAATCGAGACCCAATGACGGCAGACGACGCGCGGCAAAACCCAGCTGTTCATCCTTTCACACAATAAAAAAAAGTTGGTTGATAGATAAGTGAGTACTCTGGGTAGCCTAGTGGTTAAGACGCTGGGCTGCTGGTGGGGCGTGGTTCGAATTCCACGTTAAACCATAGGTCTAAGGTGGAGTGACACGCTTGACCTTCGTCAGAATGAACAATTCAGGCGGAAGGAAAACCAAGGTTAACGAAAGTATACACTCGTATATGTTCTCTTCCTAAAAAGGGATTAAAAATAAGGAGATTGTTAACTCTAAAATTAATAAAGAACACCGAACTCAATTATTGATAACAAAAGTTCTTAATTAAGACCTACATCTATCGCCATTAATGAAATTTGACACATTTTAAAAATAATTTAACTTAAAAAAAGAATAGGCCTAATAATAATTTTAAAACGAATTGAAATTTCGATAACTTTAAGATTGATAATATCGTCATTAAATTATAAAAAACCTTCGTGGTTTTAAGGTTATAGAAAATTTTAGCTTCACTCTTTTTGTTATGTTGTTTCTGTAAAAATTTACCTATTTTTTTTTATTCTCATTCCCATTTCGCGGCCCGTAAGTGAGAATGCGCAAAGGGAGAAATACACATTTGAAAAAAAAGTTTTTGATTTAAGAAAGAACGTCATTCCCATTGGCATTCGCGATAATTTTATCAAATGAGGATGGTTAATATTTCAAAACCTAATTTAACTTAACCTACCTTAACCTAATATTAGCCTAATCTAACCTAACCTAACCCGGAGCAAAGTGGGAAAACTGTGGATGAGAATAAAAATGGCACGAAATGGGGACAGATCAACTTAAGAATTACCTCCTTTAAGAACCTCACTCGCGGATTTCTCATTCTCGGACGCGGAATGAAATAAGAATGACATCGAATTGGATGATACCTATTTGTGTGAGTGGGTGCATTCGTTTACGTTTTGAGCGAGTAAGCGTGTGTTCCATATATGAAAGAAGTCGGGATATACGTTAGTTAGTTCGTCAGTTAAATGTGGCTCAGTCTCTTATATCTACGTATATTTCAGAGTAGGTATAGCGGACAAACGCGCATCATATATAAATGAAACGTGTTACAGCAGTTAATAACTGCTAGAAAATTTGTCCCAAATGCGTGAAGTAATCGCAGAGCGTAAAAATGCTTAGATTGTCCATTATTTCATTTACGTACGCTCTTCTTCTTCTGTCCGAAGCATGGAATCACAGGTCCTCTTCTTAAATTCTCTCCTGTGCGACTAATCTCATTTTATTTCATGAGCCTTTAATTAATCCAGTTTTCCATTTCACTGAGTCTTTCTTAAGGACATTCACCAATTTTCAATTTAAACTCTAATATACAGTATATATATATATATATATATATATATTATATATATATATATATATATATATATATATTATACAGGGTGGGCCGAAAGTCTGGATCCATAGGAAAATATTTATTTTAATACATAAATTACAACAAATGGTAAATACTTAAAATGAATATCAACTTTAACTCGTAAATGCGTATCCGTGATACTGTACAGTAGTTCGTACTCCAGTATAAATACTCAAATACTTTTTATTTCAGCCCAGAAATGGCTTCGAATCTAACAACAGAAGACCGGGTAGAACTTGTGCTCATGTACGCAAGACAGGGCGCTACACACAGAGAAGTTGCTACCGAATTCAATAGAAATCATCCTGATAAGTATCCAGTAACACATGCGACTGTTGGCAAGTTGTTTAAACGTTTCAAAGAAACAGGAAGTGTACATGATCGACGGCGTTCTGGTCGTCCAAAAACTGCAACTGATGAAAATACCTCTGCAATGGTATGTGAAACTTTAACGAATAGTCCAGTAAAGTCAACAAGAAGATTATCAAATGGAACACGCATCTCGAGAACTTCAATTCGAAGAATTATTAAAAATCATAAATTCCATCCCTAAGTGTCTCGATGTCAGAGGCCGCCAATTTGAGCATTTGTTATAATTTGTTGTTTATACTGGAGTACGAACCACTGTACAGTATCACGGATACGCATTTACGAGTTAAAGTTGATATTCATTTTAAGTATTTACCATTTTTTGTAATTTATGTATTAAAATAAATATTTTCCTATGGATCCAGACTTTCGGCCCACCCTATATATATAGATATTATATATATATATATTTATATATTAATATAATATATAAATATATATATATATAATATATATATATATATATATATATATACACACACACTATATGATCAAAAGTATTCGGACACCCCGGAAAATCCGCATTTCTGCAAATATCACCTTCGCCGAAAGGTATGCTGGGAAAAAGCGTGGCGAAACTATAATGCTGAGGTGTTCTGTTAAGTTATCAGTAACTGTTGTGAAGCCATGCCGCGCGGACGTGAACTCTCCGAGTTCCAACGTGGACTCGTCATCGGATGTTATTTAAGTAACGTTTCTATACGAAACATTGCAGCCAAACAGGATATACACCAAAGTCGACTGTAGCGGATGTTATCATGAGATGGAAGCACGACGGTGCAACTAACGCGAAAAAACGTTCCGGACGACCACGCAAACTGACGGAACGTGATAGAAGAAGTCTGGTACGACATGTCAAGAAGTCCCGCACGTCCTCTGCCGCTTCCATCGCTGAGGAGGTAGGAAGAGCATCCGGTACCTCCGTTAGTACTGTAACTATCCGCAGAGAGATGCACAGACTCGGTTATTATGGTAGAGCAGCTGTACACAAGCCACTGATTACAAAAGTTAATGCCACGCGTCGTTTGGCCTGGTGTGTCTCCCGTTGTTCCTGGACCGTGGAGGACTGGAAAACTGTTCTTTGGAGCGACGAGTCGCGGTATTCACTCTTCCAGTCTGATGGGTCGTGTTTGGGTGTGGCGACAGCCCGGAGAACGGCTTCTTCCTGACTGTGTACGTCCAACGGTGAAGTTCGGTGGAGGGTCCATCATGGTATGGGGTTGTTTTTCCTGGCTAGGGCTCGGCCCGTTGGTTGTTATACCCACTACCATGAACGCTGACGTTTATCTCGACGTTCTGGACAATTCGGCCCTCCCTACACTGTGGCAATACTACGGAGATGGCCATTGTTTGTTTCAACAGGATCGAGCTCCCTGCCATACTGCAAGGCGTGTGCAGGACTGGTTTCGTGAAAATAAGGTGGATTTGTTAGACTGGCCTGCTCAGAGCCCCGATCTCAACGCAATCGAGCACATGTGGGACGAACTGGAGCGACGGATACGAAACCGCACACCACGCCCGGCTTCACTTGCATCTCTTGCATCAGCTCTGCAAGAGGAATGGCGAGCCATTCCTGCACAGACTTACCGAAAACTGGTGGAAAGTATGCCTCGACGTGTTGACGCTGTAATAAAAGCAAAGGGTGGACCTATTGGTTACTAAATGCCATAATAAAACCATTTTTCCCAAAACCATGCGGTGTCCGAATACTTTTGATTATATATATATATATATATATATATATATATATATATATATATATATATATATATATATATATATATATATATATATATATATATGGGAATGAACTCAGAATGGTCCCCTGAGTTTTTTATGATACACACAGACAGTGCATGGAACAAGGAACTCTTCTGGGAAAATTAAATCCACTATAGTCCGAATAAGTAATGGTAAATTACAAATACCATAGTTTTTCTTTTTCATGATGCTAGCCCGACGTGGGCAACGGGTCACTCGCAAAGAGGTCCCATAAATATAGCTTCCCTCACCAGCTATCTGCAAAGCAGACAGGATCAGTTTTGGGACATGGATCTAGGGTTTAAGCAGCCTAGCCCTGCTACATTTAGAACCTCAATATAAGCAAAAGACTCGCTGCCTTCACGTCAGATTGAATACATAAAAGAAAAAGGGGTAACTATTATATTTTTAGCCAAAAACCAAAACTTAAACCTCAACTGGTAGAATTGAGCGTCCACTTTTCAAAGCACATAACATGTCCGTTTTCAAGATGGGAATGAACTCAGAATGGTCCCCTGAGTTTTTTATGATACACACAGACAGTGCATGGAACAAGGAACTCTTCTGGGAAAATTAAATCCACTATAGTCCGAATAAGTAATGGTAAATGACAAATACCATAGTTTTTCTTTTTCATGATGCTAGCCCGACGGACATGTTATGTGCTTTGAAAAGTGGACGCTCAATTCTACCAGTTGAGGTTTAAGTTTTGGTTTTTGGCTAAAAATATAATAGTTACCCCTTTTTCTTTTATGTATTCAATCTGACGTGAAGGCAGCGAGTCTTTTGCTTATATTGAGGTTCTAAATGTAGCAGGGCTGGGCTGCTTTAAACCCTAGATTCATGTCCCAAAGCTGGATCCTGTCTGCTTTGCAGATAGCTGGTGAGGGAAGCTATATTTATGGGACCTCTTTGCGAGTGACCCGTTGCCCACGTCGGGCTAGCATCATGAAAAAGAAAAACTATGGTATTTGTCATTTACCATTACTTATTCGGACTATGGTGGATTTAATTTTCCCAGAAGAGTTCCTTGTTCCATGCACTGTCTGTGTGTATCATATATATATATATATATATATATATATATGTATATATATATATATCTATATATATATATATATATATATATATATATATATATATTGGGGCATTGGTTTCTGCGAGTATGTAGAAGAATTACGGCATTTGGAAGAGTGAAGTCCATGGTGTAATGGTATCGCGTCTGACCGGCAATCGGAAGATCCCGGGTTCGATTCCCAGGTGGTTACTTCATTTTTTTCATTTGTTCCGTTTTCTCTCTCTCGTCTTGCGCGGAATATCTCCTATACAAGCGTCGTTCTTTACGATATATATATATATATATATATATTATATATATATTCCACGAAAGAGGGAGGGGGAGTTCGGGAATAGACTTTCACCCCAAAAAAGTTCGAACATAAATTAAGACATAAATAACAAAAATTCCTTAGACCTTCTCAAAAATTTGTATATTTTAAATTACTCTACACGACTTATCCAGTGCAGTGAACTTCTTTTCAGGTCTTGGCTTTTTTATTTAAAACCCATCTATTTATGGTTATGGATTATCAGAATATATACCATTGTATTTACTATGCCTCAAACATTGATTATGGATTAATTTAAACAATTATTATAATGTTTCCGATTCTTACAATGTATATTTTTTTACTTTATTTCCATAATTTAGTTTCTGTAGGGCGTGGAATCGAGTCTCTGCCCGGACTTTGTAATTTTAGAGTTCCTCATCGGGCCGTGGTTCATATACCACGATAAGCTATAGGTCCAAGGTGGGGTGACAAGATTGAACAACTCAGGACGAAGCGAAAACTAGAGTTGACCAGGTATATATACTAAACGCCCGCTGCGCCTTGCACAGCAAAAGTCCCCTAGAGTGGGATTAGGATGTGCAAGTGTGTTTACTAAAATCTTCCCTGGTTCTTCCTTAATGCGTATACTAAATTTGACGCAGATTACCCTAGCCATTTAGAGCTTTAGACGTGTATAACCCACAGACAGGAAACCATCATCATCATCATCATCATCCCCTATAGTCCGAACTTTTGTTATACTCTGTATATATAGTGTAAATCCGGTGTTTATAATCTATGAACGTAAATAAGCTAAACACCAGTTCTGTATCTGTTTTTCAAACATATCTTAATCCTAAACCTAAAAAAAACACGTTTTCATTCATTAAAATATGTAGCATTTTAACTCCTTTAAACGTACATCCTTCACGCAGTTATTTGAATTATTTTTCCTTTTGCACCCCAAAATTGGATTCCATTTCAGTCTTGGTCCAACAATGAGAAGTCCGAATCTCACGGGAATCTCAATCTGGGAATCTCAACGGAGCAATTTTTAAGTGCATTCATTCTCATTCCCAGTATAAGATTTTCCACATTTTATGTTAGATTTTTCATGGAAAATACCCCTCGTGCTGGAAGTGCGTAGCACCTTCGTTATACGCTTTCACCATCATGGCACTGCTTTTCTAAATCTACAGGAATTCCCCACCTCAAGCATCTCGTTTTCGGCGTGAGTGAGATAGAAGGCACTTTAGGTGAGCAGTAATCTGTTAATTTTGAACAAGTTTTGTCTTACCATGCAGGGATTCGAACCTCCTTCTCTGAAGGTATACAACTTCTACGTGCTTCAATATTATCGATGCTTCAGCCATGTGATAGCTCTTACAGATAATTTTTTTTAAACGCTTTTCACATTTTTTTATTTACTTTAATATATATATAATTTTTGAACATAGGTTGCAACACACCACATTTTGAATTTTTTTTAATAATAATACTAATAATAATACTAATAATACAGAGATATTATAGATTACTGTAGATTACACCACAAACATTTCATAACAGAAATTTTTACAATTCACCAACATTTATTTATTAAACTAACCTAAACAAAATATAGTTATAACTAAAAAATTATGGGACTGAATAAAATGATTTGACATCAGCCAGAACAAAATCAGTAACATGCATGCCTCTGGGCGTTGAAGGGTTAAAAAAACTTTGCTCACTAAGCGTATTTTTGGCGTTGATTAACCTCCTTGTCACAGCAAAGGTCATGTGACGGCGTGGATCCGCAGCGTTAAGTGGGATCCGAACCACGGGTCGCTATATCATATGGAAACCGAGGATGGTCACCCATCGAACTACTACTACTACTATTACCCAGACTCAACATCGATTAACTTTGCTGATGAGGGGGAAACGACGTTACGAGGTAACCACGAAGTAGCCCGTTTGTCCAACATTCAAAACAAGTTGTATATACAACAGAATTGCACATTTGAAAGTTAAATGAAATTCTTACAAAGACACAACAAACAACAAAAATGTTTTCTTTCCTGATAATCGCTCTTTTTATCTCTTACCTTACTACAACACCAACAAAAGACGTGGACACGGAATGTGAATCTCCTCATCATATTAAGATGTACGATGACTTTTATGGAAATGAATGCGCTTATTTACATATCACAGAAAACAAAAAACTTCCCGCGACCTTCTATACATAGAAATATTATCTTCTATCGTCTGAAATCACTCCAAAAAGAAGTTTTGAAGACCATTTCTTCTATCTAAGGAAATTATGCATCATTAAAAGACGTTATCATCTGATAAGAAGCTTTGATACACAAAAGAAGAGAAACTTCCACTATAGAATACACCATCAAAAAGAAATTATAAGTTCTACATTTAGAAGGTTTTATTTTGAGACATGCAATGTCTGCGTCTCTGTCAAATGGTTTGTAAAGTGTTCATTTGAGCAATTCGGCACTTGTGTCTTCATTTAATGTTTAACTTTTTAATTACAACTGTAGTTAATGCCCTTACTTATATACCCATGTTTTCAAACTTTAGATTTAATTATGTATAATTGTAAGTACTGCATGCATTTAACCCGTGTATATTTTTTGAAATTTTGTCGCATTATTTCAGTTTTAACTTGTTTAGTTCATGTTGTTTTGGTAAATGTAAACATTTCTTCGTGACTAATAACAAAAATTTGATTTAAACTGTTTTCAAACCACTTTAAGTTCTCCTCAGTAAAGATTGAACATGGAAATGACGAAACGTCTGAAATGGATTAAGGGTGGTTATATTCGATGTATTTTAGTATGCAGAGTGAAATAAAACCCTCGTATACAAAGCAAGTATGACCAATTTAGTATCGCCCATAACATTCACCTAAATATGCATTTACTAGGCAGTTACTATGCTATGTATGTTTGGGAAATCATTAACTGTCGCACTGTCATATATAATAATATATATATATATATATATATATATATATATATATTATATATATATATATAATGCAAACTCACAAGGGGAAAAAAAAGAAAAAATGATTTTAAGGTCTTTCGTGTATTCAACAGTACACCTCGTCAGGGAACTAATCATACTTCGAATACAAATACTAATCATTGTATTAAGTGGGAAAGTTCTAAAATTCTCGTTAAAAACCAAGATATAATTGAAGGGAATATTCTAGCATGTGCATTCATCCATTTTAAAAATAATTTCAATAACAGTTCGCGAATGTATAAAATTGACAATATCTTGTTAAAATGTCTTTTGCCTTTTATCAATGCTTGTTAACCTTGTACTAATTTCTTTTCACTTTTTGTTTTAATGTACAGTACATAGGCATATACAGTATTTGATCAGCCTGCCTTTTCCCTTCATTCCCTGACGAGGTCTACTGTTGAATACAGGAAAGACTTGGAATAATTTTTTCTTTTTCCATGTGGGTTTGCATCATTCATTCATTTCACTGTTTAAGTGTGAAATTCATCATATATATATATATATATATATAATATATATATATATATATATATATTAATATATATATACATTATTCTCTTGTTATTCCTAATGTGTTATTTCGTACATGTATACATAGAACAATAAAATTAAAATTGAAATCTCGAGTTACTTTCCTACGGGTTTCACGAAGGGTTACGACACGTTTTGCATTTTAAAATCCTGCGCTTTAGAGTTATTTTAAGAGAAAAGCACTTTGTATACGAATTATCCAATAGCACCTCTCAGGCTCTTCTAGGGCATATTTGATACTAATAGGGCTCTACTGTAGTAGAGTACCACTCTAAGTGGAAATGTGGCAAATGAACCTAAATTTTATCCCGTTAATAAAGAAAAAAAAAGTGTCCAGGAACTTTTAAACACGCGGTCGTATACAGTCGCGGAAAAAATTTCGCCAAAGAAAATGTCTATATATGGAAAGCACTGAAAATAAAATAGTAAAAAACTATTGGTAAAGAAAAACCCTTCGCTTTTTTAGGATTGGTAATTGAAAATCCTACTACCCTTGCGAGAGATGTCCTTTTCCACAATAAGATATACAAATGATAATAATAAACAATTCCGCTCCATTCCTCACTCCCAGCCTAGTTGATGCTACAAATGACTTGGAAAAGGAAGGAGGGAATACGAGTTAAGAGATGTTCTGTAAAATTTTTCATGTAAAATTGTTCATGTTGTAAGAATGTCTGCAGACATGCTCTAATCTTCTTACTAAATAAACCCTTGCTTGCTAGCTTGGTTTTTTTAATAAACAAAGATAAATAATAAGTTATATAATTACGTTCTGTCCCCCTCTACTCTACTCCCAAACTCCTTCTTCATTACCTAACTCTATATAGTACTGGGTATTCTCCAGAGAAATCTATACATTTGATATCTAAACTATTTAGATGGAGAAACTTATAAAGTTCTTTAGAACAGAGCAGTGGACAAATTATCTTTTAGAATTTTAACACGTTTTGGTATAAGATATCAGCCGTAACAATAGGGCATACAACTTTTAAAACTTCGTTGAAGTCAATAATGTTTCAATATGTATTTGTAATCAGTTTAGCATCACTTTGTCTACACTGTAAAAATAAATACACAGATCAAAGCTAAAAAATTATATCTCATGGTTACGATTTTTACAATACTGCATTTTTTCCAGTAAACCAAGGCACGTTTACTAATGATCCTAAAAGTTTATAAAACGTCTAGAAACGTTCTAAACACGTTTTACGAACGACCAGTGTTTGGGGGGGTTTTACATAATCGTTTCTATTAAGTTAATAATGTAATATAGAAATGCATAATACAATATAGAACTTAAAACTTTTAAATTAATCACATAATCATTAAAATTCATAACAATAACCTTTGCATTTCATACTTAAAAAACCATGAAACCTAAAACGCGACCGTATACTTAATAAGTCTAAGTACAACAGAGATAGAGTTACAAGTCGAGGAAATAGCTCAGGGAGAAAGAATCTTTGGGATATAAGAGAGAGAGAGAGAGAGAGACGAGAGAGAGAGAAGAGAGAGAGAGAGAGAGAGAATCTCTTATGGACTAACATGGTGAACATTTTGGAATGCTTCAGAGCAAAGAACTTCGTAAGTCTTCTCCACTTTGATCACTGTAGTTATTTTCAGAAAATTAATCAAACTATGGTGGGATTTGGCGGTGTGAGAGGGATACATGACAGAATGTCCGAGAACATAAGTAGTATCCCCGCAAAAATGTAGAGTGCAGATCAATTGCATGTAAGATGACCAATTATGCAGGGGGAGGGGGGGTTAGACCCCCAAGAGGGGTTGAAACAAGGGGGGAAAGGTTTAGCCCCCAAGATGCATAAAGTGGGGAGACGCAGATGAAGGGTGCCGGGGGGGAAAGACCCCCTCCAAAGGGGTATCCTAACCTAAGAAGGTTGAGAGAGAGAGAGAGAGAGAGAGGAGAGAGAGAGGGAGGAGATGTTCTCGCTGGCGTGGCTCATCGCATAATGAGGTCTTGGCCAGCCATCCTGGTCGGCTTTAGCATCACAGCCAGTTGGCTTAGAAGGCGTAATTGGCGTAGTGTATATAATATATATATAGATATATTAATATACAAGAATGTAGAGGCAGCCAGCGGCTTCAGCATCACAGCCATTGGCTTAGCAATTTGGCGTAATCAGCCAATCGTCTTGGCAATACATATATGCGGATATATATATATATATATATATATAATATATATATATATACATATATATATATATACACACACACACTATAATATATATATATATATATATATATATATTTATATATATATATATATATATATATAATATATATATATTAATGGAGAAGATGTTCTCGCTGGCATGGCTCGACGCATAAATCATAATGAAGATCAGTCATCCAGGTCAGCTTTAGCATCATTTGGCTTAGAAGGCGTAATTGGCAAATACATATATATATATATATATATATATATATATATGTATATATTAATTGAGAAGACGTTCTCGCCGGCATGGCTCGACGCATAATGAAGGTCAGCCATCCTGGTCGGCTTTAGCATCAGTTGGCTTAGAAGGCGTAGTTGGCAATACATATATATTAATGTAGAGGCAGCCCATCCAGGAGAGAGTGCAAGAATGTAGAGGGACTGGCACAGCCAATCGTATATGGCAAACACAGTTATTTCCTTGTAGGTATAAAGAAGAATTAAAACGTACACTGTATCGTTATATACCCCATCAACGTAGTTGTTTCAGAAGAATTGCTCAAAACAGTAAAGCGCACACACACACACACACACACACACACACGCTCTGTATCGTTTATAATATATATATATATATATATACACACACCTTGAATAATAAAACACAACTACATCATTCTGTTTATTTTCTCGGATATACAATAGTCGCAAAACAAACAGATATATTTAACATGAACGAAGCAATGCATTAAAAACAGGAAAATTATTTGCATAAAAAATAATAGTATTGTACAAAAGAAATCGGGGAAAATATATAATTAATTGGAATATTTCGAATATACATTAGTCGCAAAACAAATGGATTTATTTAAAACACCCCAACACACACACACACACACACACACACACACACATATATATATATATATATATTATATATATATATATATATATATATAATTGCATTAAAACAAGAATAACTATTAACATATATATATATATATATATATATATATATATATATATATATATATGATACACACAGACCGTGCATGGAACAAGGAACTCTTCTAGAAAAATTAAATCCACTATCGTCCGAATAAGTAATGGTAAATGACAAATACTATAGTTTTTTCTTTTTCCTGATGCTAGCCCGACGTGGGCAACAGGTCACTCGCAAAGAGGTCCCAAAACTATAGTATTTGTCATTCACCATTACTTATTCGGACTATAGTGGATTTAATTTTCCAAGAAGAGTTCCTTGTTCCATGCATATAATTGCATTAAAACAGGAATAATTATTTAACATATATAATTATATATATATATATATATATTATATTATATATATATGATACACACAGACCGTGCATGGAACAAGGAACTCTTTTAGGAAAATTAAATCCAATGTACTCCGAATAATTAATGGTAAATGACAAATACTATAGTTTTTCTTTTTCCTGATGCTAGCCCGACGTGGGCAACGGGTCACTCGCAAAGAGGTCCTAAAACTATAGTATTTGTCATTTACCATTACTTATTCGGACTATAGTGGATTTAATTTTCCTAGAAGAGTTCCTTGTTCCATGCACGGTCTGTGTGTATCATAAAAAAACCTCAGGGAACCATTCTGAGTTCAATCCCATCATGAAACGGACATGTTATGTGCTTTGAAAAGTGGATGCTCAATTCTGCCAGTTGACGTTTAAGTTTTGGTGTTTGGCTAAAAATATAATGGTTACCCCTTTTTCTTTGATGTATTCAATCTGACGTGAAGGCAGTGAGTCTTTTGCTTATATTGAGGTTCTAAATGTAGCTGGGCTAGGCTGCTTTAAACCCTAGATCCTACCCCAAAGCTGGATCCTATCTGCTATTCAACTCGGGGAATAGGAGTAGGAGACATTATAAAGAATAGAGATAGTGCTTACAGGCTACATAAGTGCGATAAAGACAATTTGTGGTTACGAAACAACTACATATCTCTAAGGCGTGAAGCGAAAAGTGTGATAAAAAAGTCCAAGCGCGAATTTGAAATCTCCATTGCTCGTGACGGTAAAGAAAACCCCAAGCGATTCTTTCAATACGTCAACAATAGGAATCCAGTAAAAGGTGTCCTGGGGCCGTTGAAAAATGTTAACAGAGAGAGAGCTAGTTTCTAAAAACAAGGAAAGGGCTACCTTGCTAAATGAATTTTTTACGTCAGGTTTTACTCTAGAAGATGTAACGAATATCCCTACGGTCATAGACATAATACCTTTTGATAATGGTAATATTTTGGATAATATTGTGGTTAGTGAAAGGGAGGTAATGCGCTACATTGATAAAATGAAAATGCGTAAATCACCGAGGCCGGATTCCATATATCTCATACAACTAAAAGAATTAAAAGAAAGCATTGTTGTGCCGCAAAGATTTTTAATGTGTCTATTTCTGAGGGGTGCGTACCAGATAATTTCAAGTTAGCAAATGTAACACTTATCTTTAAGAAAGGCGATAAAGGTGCGGCGAGAAATTAGAGGCCAATCAGTTTAACGTCTGTTGTAGGTAAGCTACTGGAATCAATAATATATAATTAGGGATCGTATAGTCGAACACTTAGAATTGCATAACTTAGTTAGAAATACGCAGCACGGTTTTAGGCGAAACAAATCTTGTTTAACGAATCTTTTAGAATTTTTTCAAAGCATGGTTGAAGTTTACGATAGTGATCGGGCAGTTGATGCAGTGTATTTAGATTTTCAAAAGCGTTTGACACCGTACCGCACAAAAGACTCATTGAAAAAAACTAAGGCTCATGGAATCAGGGCTGTAATAATAAATTGGATAGAAGAGTGGTTGCGAGGTAGGAAACAGAGGGTGGTCGTTGATGGAGCGGAGTCGTCTTGGACTAATGTAGCGAGTGGCGTTCCTCAGGGTTCTGTATTGGGCCACTTGCTTTTTCTTATATATATTAACGATTTAGATGTCGGCCTAGTCAGTACAATTTCGAAGTTTACGGATGACACGAAGTTGAGTGGTTGGGCGATTAATGTAGAGATAAAATCCAGGAAGATCTGAATAAAATCGTTGATTGGTCAGTCACATGGCAAATGAGATTTAACGTCGAGAAGTGTAAAATTTTATATATAAGTTCGCGTAACGGTAATTTTGCGTATAGTATGTCAGGGAAGGAGTTCGCAAGCGTAGAAAAGGAAAAAAATTAGGAGTTATAGTCACTGGTGATTTAAAAGTAGTGAAACAAAGTACAGCAGCGGTCAATAAAGCGAACAAAGTGCTAGGTTTTATAGCTCGGAATTTTGAGTACAAATTGCACGATATTATTGTTCCTCTTTATAAATCATTAGTTAGACCCCATTTGGAGTACGCGATGCAATTTTGGAATCCGCATATACGAAACGATATAGACAAAATCGAAAGAGTTCAAAGATGAGCAACTAAGATGATCCCGTCGCTTAGGTCGAAGTCGTACGAGGATAGACTTAAAGAATTAAAATTGACTACACTCGAGACTAGGAGGCTAAGGGGTGATCTAATCCAGGTTTTTAAAATTATGAATGGGTTTGATAACGTAGATAGAGATAGCTTTTTCGAAATATCTCAATATAATAGGACTAGAAATAACGGGTGTAAGTTGACAAGTAGAAGGTTCGAGACAGCAGTTGCCAAAAACATTTTTATACATAGAATAGTAAATAGGTGGAATAGTTTGCCGGTAGAAGTAATTAGTAGCACGTCTATAAGCATGTTTAAAAATCGATTAGACGCATATGTTGATAGATTGGGTATAGTTTAAGGTAGTAAAATTAAAGCTTTGTGGTTCGGAACCCACGTAAAATTGTAGGTCCTCTCTGCCACCACGGAGGACATGCACAATACACAATTACGAACACAGTTAGGTAGACCAGCCATGAGTGGATCCTAGGGTCTTTGTTGGTCTGAAACATTATAACATTATTATAACACTATATATTAAATAAATATACAATCAAAAATAATAACACAGGTAGTACAGAAGAAATCTATATACACGTTTAATATACATACAGTACATTATAGACACATAAAAAATACACACTTATATATAAGTTTCAAAAATAATAGTGCAGAATTCTATATACAATACATAATATATATATATATATATATATATATATATATATATATATATATATATATATATATACACATCAAAATGCAACACTTTAAGTTCTACCAACTTAAACAAAATACTAAACTTACACGTAATCGAGTCCATAATTACATCCTCATTGCTCTGTACTACACAATAAATACGAATTAACATTAATTCACTACTCAAAGTATGTGGATATCTATATTCAATATAAAGGGCTTTCAAATCGTTTAACACTATTTTTGTACCCATTTTACAATTGGGAGGCAAACTATCACGCTCTTTAAACACGGATAGAATACAGTCAAAAACACGCACAAAGAGGGCATCGTTTTCCACAACATCATCATTAAATTCGAGTTTATAAACACCCCTCCAAACGAGGGTTTACTCTTCCCGATCCGAGCTTTTCAACCGTGAATTCTTCTTCACAACGCTTATCGGCAATTGAAGTAATTTTCTAAATTGTGCCGACAACTGCTCGTTATATAAAGAAATAGTTCTTCAGGGTGAACAGTGAAGGTGAGCTCAGCCCTGTACCGCTGAAGTCCTTTGTACCAAATTTTGTGATATTTCGAGGAGTCTGTGCCTCCTAAATACGCATCCAGTTCCAAACCATTCTCGCCTTGTTCCTTCCTACACTTGGTAAAATCATCGAGCAGAGCGGTGTACGCGTATTCAAGCACCGTGTTAAAATAACGCATATCAGCAACACGTGCGTCTAATATAGGTTTTAGTTTGCGGAAGCCGACGACCTCAAACATTCTGTCGAGAATGAAACGGTTTCGCGTGGGGATAAGGGCGTTATTGTCAGCTGCTGTCTTCCACATAAACCGTATATCACGATTTACGCACAACGTGCAAATAACGGCGTATGAGGGTGCATCACTAATCTGTTCTCTTTTGTGTCTACACCTACAGGTATTTTATAACGGTCCTCGCTTCACTTCTCAATCATCACGAAGATTCTGTTCATCTCCTCAACACTTAAATAAATAACATTCCTTTAACAGAGTTTGACTGTCTACACTTCGTTTCAAGTATATAATTAATAGCACCGGTATAATGCCTGAACACACGCACTGACTTCGACACGGACACATATACTGCATTGAGGATACTGCTCAAAGGAAGCTCCATCGTTTATTAGTTTTCTATTGTGAGGAGAGCACGTCCAGTCGGGTCAAGCTCTGAGGTGACTATGAGCCGCCGGTGCGCGGTTTGGCTCAGCGGGAGGTGAGGGGGAATGACTCAAACGGGGATGCGTCATACCAAGCGTAAGTTATTCGTGTACGGGCTTGTTCCAACATGAAAGAACCGAGGCGAGAATCATATGAATATTTGTAACCTATTATACCGGGCATTCATTTAGAGAATTTTTCCATCTGCGATACATGAAGCAATATCGGCTTTATTGTTTTATCACTCACTCCCCGGAATGCGCACCATACATCTTCGTTCATTCAACATTGTATTTTCTCGAACTACGCACATTTTATTAACACTCAGGCGCTCTATTTGAGAGAAACGTGTCCATACTTATCCTTTTTGCTTAACAAGCGATACTCCTTCCTAAACTCTATTAAAAACTCGCACAAGCCTTTAAACATAACTTCACTGGGAACCTCATCATGATATACAGTATATGGACGTAGTGATAAAAATATTTTAGGCTGTCCATAATCACAAGATTTACATTCTCCGCCGCAGGCACGCGTACTCGGTATGATGTAACATGACATAATACTTCTTGTCACACCAATCATCAACAAGGTTCACAACCCACACCCGCTGTTTCTCTTCTGCACAGGTTGTTTCTTTCACTTCGTGGTATATGTGCTCCTTTACGCAGTTTAGTCTTACAACGTAGTCCATTACATCGTTTGAGCGACGAAACCCCACAGTGCTCTCCCAAAAATATCCATAGAGTATTTGGACTGTTGCTCCTCACGCTCCTTAAAAAACTTGAAAGGAGGGAGGATTAGGGATTCTTTGAGTGTTCACCACATCTGCAGACTTTATCGAGTATCACTTCATGAATGTCGAGCACGCAATATCAAAGGTAGCCATCACTATTTCTCGTCTACACGAGAATTCTTCAACAGGTAAAATACACGTCTGAGAACCAGGGCTTGCTGAGGTCAACTAAGCACGCAGGGCGTAGATGTGTCCCGATTAGTAGCAGGAATCACGTGACCCCTTTGATTAGACTGCGTCATACAGTGGGCGGTGCTTAGATTTTTCCTGCACACACACGCACACACATACACACACACACACACACACACACACACACACACTCAAGGAGAAAATGAAATGCTAAATGAAACGTGATTTATTTAGTTAGAAAAATAACAAACTGTAAAACATCGTCAACAAGTAAATAGTCTCTAATTCATAATATATATATATATATATATATATATATATATATATATAATATATATATATATATATAACAAATATTCATGCACCATAAGTGAATTAAATACAAGTAATAAATAGAAAAACAAATAAAGTGTAAAATAGCACCAACAAGTAAATAGACAGTAATACAAGCTATACACAACCACACACACACACACACACACACACACACCACACACACATATATATATATATATATATATATAGCAGGCATTCATGAACCAGGGTATCCAAAGGGAACAGTGTCGTAGGCGCCAGGCACCTGGTACCTGGTATCGTTTCCTGTAGGTGTTACGGCAAACCTTCGTACCCCTAAGTTCCTTCACTCCCCCTAATTTCTGTGCCCAAAAGTTATGAGTCCCTACAACCATGTGGGGTGGCTGGTCACCCTCATTACCATCGTTTTCTAAGCTCACTAGATCTTTGAGCGATTTAAAGTTAACGATCTGGCAGTTGGCATGGTTAAGCGTGATGCCTTTGGCCTTCACGATGTACTTGTACTCAGCCCCCACCCTGACGCGTAAACCGTAAGTTTTTGGACCTGTTGAGACAAAAGAATCGGCGTATGCGATGTCTCCGTACTCATCCTTGATTTCATCAGTCAACTCTCCAAGGAATCCCGAAATAGGAGGCATATATTCACCTGCCCTCTCCGTGAATATCACACTATCTGTATCAGCGTACAGAACCCGTTGTCCGAGAGAATGCAACAGATGCCACAGCTTAATACGTGCGTAGACTGCTGTGAAACTGGCTACAGGTATGTTTGTGACACGTGATGTATCTGCAGCCAATTCGGTCGTGTTGTACCTTATTATGTACGTATTGCACACATTCACGATTTCCATGACTTCTTTATCGTTGGCGTTTGCATAATCCCAGACTTCACTATAACTTTGAGCTAGATGTATGTTCACCTTGTCTTTATTCTGGGTAAACTTCCCCCAAAGGCTATTTAGGCACAACTTTGCACTAAAGCGCTTGCCAGGGTTCCTCACAATTTTGTCACGTTCAAGTTGTATCCCTTCACCATCACGGTAGCGCTGGATATATGTCGATTTTTCATTTTCGGTCTCAACTCCTCGTGGGTATCCTGATGCTTGTACTTTATCCTTCAAAAAAGTATTTATATATGGTGTGAAAAGGTTGGGGAGCTTCTGAAAGCTCCACACCTGATATATCTTTAGTATTCTGTACCCGTGGTATAGGGCTAGGGACAGCTCAGGACCTGTATATAGGCCTCTGATCTTCCTCTGGTTGATCGTGTGATTACAGTCCCCATAGTTCTCCTCTGCGCACTTCACACACAGAGGGAACATGAGTTTGTGGTCTATAACAAAAGGGAAGATCGGTATCCATAAATCGCAAGGGGGAAGCACATCTACGAAAGAAAGCCCAAAGTAGCTCTCACTCAAGTTAGCTGAGAACTCTTCGATGGTAGGCACGGCGGGGTCCACAAGTTTTTCAGGCGCACCTACAGGGTACTGGCTTTTCTTCATCACGTAAGGGTATAACGAGCAGAAATCGTAGGAGTGAAGCTTCACCCCATCCGTAGGGGGAAAATATAGTTTGAAGGGGTTTGTACCTCCCCCAAACAAGCTGTCACCGCATTTGAGTGGTTCCACCACTATTGTACGTTCGATAGCCCTTATTTCTTCGCGATACTGCTCATCGATTTCCATCCAGGCATCATATTCATGCTCCCACAAAACCTTGTGAGTGAACTGGGAGCTTATAAGCTGGTCGCGGGTACGGGTCCATGCGAGGCTGTCGGCGGGAGATCTCCCATGGAGATCCCCTGTGACGCCGCACTCAGGACGGGAACATCCATGCCAGCAGCAGCCGTTAAAGGAGTACACACATTTCTCACCAGCGGTTGGGTCCTCACTTAAGCCATCCACCCAAAAAACATGGCCATTGACCTTAATGGCTACTTCCCCCGTGTTGCGAGCATGTTTTATGTATACACCTGTCTGCTGTTGAATGTGTGTGAGCCAGTAAATAGCCTTATACCCATAACTGCGCGGGGCGTTTCGAGGAATGACGGCTAACGTGTCTTTAGGCAAGAAATTATTCTTGAATACCGTAAAACATAATGAAGCGATCGTAGTTGCGGCTTGTAGCGGATCACAGTTGAAACAGGTTATGTACATCCTTCTAAAGGCTTGAAAGCGTACTCTAAGTACACGTACGTCATTCACACAATAACGTTCACATTCATACGCTGTATTGTAAGGATTATCTTCATTAAATCTGTTGTAGTAGAGATCAAAATTCTCACGTTCGATTGTACTTATACATTCATAGTTAAAATAATGTTTGGGGGTGGTGGACCGACATAATTTAAAGTGTCTTGAGTGAGAAATGTGTAAGGGAAGTACCCTTTTGAGACTTCGGCGTCTACGCCCATCACCTTGGGTAGCTTGGCTAATTTACAAGGTGTGAACAACAGGGTATCTTTAAACTGTACATTTCCTCTTATCTGCATTTGTATAAGTTTGTTCCCTCTTTTCAGGGGATCACCCGTGAATATCTCTGATGATTCGTGCTGGAGCAGCTCCTTATAAAGGAATTGAGTGTCAAATTTTGCCGTGTTATGGGCAAGATTATACACAGTTATTTTTTTGAACTGGTCTGACAGCTTGACAATATAGTTCACAAAGAGTTTCACGGGAAATCTCCCGCAGACACCTTAAAAATGTTTGTCCGCTTACCACATTTGCGGCATTCATCACACTCAATGTTCATGCACTCGTTACAAATAATCTGACTTACGGGGAAATGCGGAATAACCTCTTTTGTTTCGGGGTTTGTGTAAGTTTCTATGTCAAAATACACTGTTATACAGGGTTTATTTTTAGGTTTGGTATTTTTCATGTAACATACATGCTTTACACCATCCGCTTTATATTCCTCATGACATGTAGAACAGTGAATTTCATCGCATTTATGCTCAAATTTCTCCCAGCTGTCCATTGTATGAAACATACCACACTCACAAATCCTCATTTTCCTACACGTCCCATTCAATTTATGGTGGGAAAAATAGACATTATTGAAAAACATGTGCTTACATACATTACAGTCACGCTTCTCAGTTTCACCTACCCGACTTTCACACCTGGGGCGTTTACACTAGTCGCAAACCATGTGGCACTCCTTACAATGCTTCAACAAATCATTCGTAAACTCGAGACATCCCTTACACAAATCGTGGTGTCTTTCATATATTCGGGTTTTATCATAACTAGCGTAAAGAGCCCTTATATTACGGATGGGTAGATACGTTGCCCCAGACAGGCCTAAAATAAGTAGGGACTTTGTACGTTCTCTCACGCTGCTTTTAAAAACATACAGTCCTACGGTTATCAGCCAATCTAAACACAACTATACGTACACCCATTACCTGCTCTACCCTTCGCAACTCTTCAGGCCCCATATTACAGGCAAATTCAAGTCTACAGTCTGCAGCCAGTTTACGTGCACGCTCCACTACCGTAGGCATCCAAATTTTTTGGTCAGCTGTATTTACCACAGTAAACATATGAGCCAAGACTAATGCTATAAAGCCACAACTACGATCGAAAGCAGTCTTTTGTATATCTGATAACTGTTAAAGTTAAGGGAATAAGGCGTTGCGTTGGGACCTACAGGTCCGCTTTGAGCGGTTTGCATTATACGCCCCAAAATATACTCTACATCTACGGGGCCAGACGCCTGTAGGGTATTACCACCTAAAAATCGCCTCTATCGGTCTCATCTGACCCGAACCCGAGCGCCAGACGCGTCCTAACTTCACGCCCCTCACTGCTCTGAATGGCAAAGTCCACAATACGTTCAATCATGCGCCGCAGTCCGTGTTCAAAGCCGTTACTCTACATGACTCAGGGGTCGATCCTGACTACGTACCGGTTTCTAGTCAGGGATGGGTGGCGGTGACGTTGCGTACCAGATCGAATGATATGCCACTGTCTACAGGTTGCTGTGTTGCTGCTGAGGTGGAGGGGACGGCTGATATTGAATGGGGGTAAGTGGGTAGTTTTATTTGTGGATGGTGCTATGAAGGGGTCGTACCGTAAGACGTAGAGGGTTGCGGCTCTATTACTGCGGCTTTAACGGTCGACGACTTTACGCGCTTTGACGTGGAAGATGTTTCACAGTCATGCACCTGCTTTCTTCTCGAATTGACGAGTGGGGGTGCTGCGTTTGTCACTGCTGATGGTTCGCTGGCGGGGGTGGAGTCTGTAGCCTCAACTACACTATCGTCGCCATCATCAGCAATATCTATGATGGGTGCGACCAGGGTGCATGTTGCTGGTGCAGTACCTCATCATCATCATTCACGGTTCTAGGGAAGAAGAAAAACAAGATTGTACAATATAAGGAGCAACACTTTAAATTTTGTTATATTTTGTAAAGGCTCCACTTAGGAGTGTGTCGTGTTAGAGATGGAATCTGTAGAAAAAGTCAAGTTCACAAATCCTTCTACATACATTATATCCGGTCCTAAGGGCTGTGGCGGCAAAACAGTGTTTATGCTTAAAATCATTAAAGCTAAGGACGAACTGTTTTCAAATTTGTGCACAAAGTCATATGGTGCTATTCGACATACCAAGCCGTATTCAACAAGTGCCAAGATGATATTTTGTTCCACAAAGGCGTTTATGATGTTGTTCTATAAAGGGTGATGAACACACGGTTATTGTAATTGAGATCTCATGTTAGAAATGGACAAAACGTTTGCCGAGACATTTACAGTATTCTTCCACCATCTGTTCCACCAGCGAGTTCTTCATCAACCTGTTATTCAAGAATAGATACATGCGTGATGTATCGCTAAATACGCAATATCTAGTCTTATTCGCACAACGTAGAGATGTGGCACAGCGTACAAAACTGGCCTAGAAAAGTATGTATACATCTTTAATGAGAGAAAAAAATTCGACTTTGTCGACCAGTGTAATGAGGGAGTAGAGAAAAAACATGTCGAGAGATTTTTGCGTGAGCAGGATGCTTATACACTACAGGGTGTCCCATAAGTCCGGCATCATAGGAAAAATAATAAAAAAAGGCAAAACAAAAGCTTTTATTTACAGAACGTGCTCAATATGTCCACCATTGTTTTCAATACACAAATTCAGACGTGATACCCAGTAAGCAAACACACGGTGAATGATGTCAGGAGTAATGGTGTTACATGCCCCAATAATGCGCTGCCGCAAATGTTCAACACTTCTAATTTTCTCTGCGTATACCAGCGCTTTCAAGTGGCCCCAGATATAAAAATCTAGTGGCGCGAGATCCGGGCTTCTAGCTGGCCATTCCACAGGCCATCGACGTCCTATCCAATGACCAGGGAATTGTTGGTACAGGTATTCCCTTACTTGGGTGCTGTAATGTGCAGGAGCGCCGTCTTGCTGGAACCATGTTGGGAAATTTCCTTCTTCGTTCCAGGATAGCAGTCGCTGTATCATCGTCAGTGGACCTCATTGAAGGTCCACTGCGTGGTTTATCTTCTATGGATCCTGTTTCCTTAAACTTTGCAACAAGTCTGCTAACACAACTCTGTGTTATTGGCTCGCGGTCTGGATGCAGTCTTTTAAATTCAGCAGCGGCCTCTCTTTGACTCCGATTTGCTATGAGTAGAATTATCTGGATTCATTCTTCCTTACTCACAGACATTATGGCCTGTAGAAAGAGAAAAATATGAATTATGGTTTGTAGAAATAGAAAAATATGAATTTCTCCTATGATGCCGGACTTATGGGACACCCTGTACATAAACTGGTGAGAAGAAGGTTTAAAAGTGGTAAAACTTTAGCAGCCTCGGTTGATTCTCTTTGGCAGGCGGATTTAACAGACATGCAGAGGTATTCAGTGTATAATAACGGGTATAAATATATTTTGTTTATAATAGACGTGTTCTCTAGATACTTGTGCCTAGTCTCGCTGAAGAATAAATCGCCTGAATCAGTGGCTAAAACCACCAAAGTGCTGATGTTGAAAGAAAACAGGATTCTTGGCTATTTTTGTACAGATTTGGGCAAAGAATTTATAGGCCGAACCTTCCAGAACATGTTGACGGAGTTTAATATAAGTTACGTCCAATTCTATACATAAGGCATCTTTAGCGGAAAGAGTTCAGCGTACCATAAAGGAACATATGCATCGTTATTTCACACATAAAAACACACAGATATATAGACATTCTGGAGCCGCTGGCTTCATCCTACAACCGGTCACGGCATCGCATGATTGGAACATCTCCTAACGAGCTTTTGGAAAGAGACTCCCATATAGAGCCTGAAGCTAGAAAAGATAACCGTAGAGCACCACCACCACGCTCTGTGCGTTTCAAAATCAATGATTATGTAATGCTGTCACGAGCAGGGAATAAGTTCGCGAAAGGCTTTGAGCAAGGGTGGACTCAGGAGATTTTTAAAGTTAGATCTATGAGGTCTAAAGACGATGTGATGATGTATTTCGTTGAAGATTTGAATGATGAAGAAGTTGCGGATGGACTTTATGGTGAGGAGATGCAGAGAGTGGCATTTAATTTAGGTGAAAAAGCGTTTAAAATTGAGAAAATTTTAGGAAGTAAAGGTACAGGGAAGAGAAAGATGTATCTGGTGAAGTGGCTAGGGTACCCTGAAAGCTTTAACTCCATTATAAAAACTCAAGCAATAATGAAACTTAACTACTTCTACGTAACACTGCCCTCTTCTGCCTCTTTGGGTGTGCATCCTGACAACACTCTGTCCAGCTTTATAACAGAATTGCATGGACCTATCGATTTGGGGTGTGGATCATACGAGGTCTGCTTGTGCGAATTTCAATGACCGCCAAGTTTTTAAGTATTGAGAAGAAAGAAGACGTTTTTCTGGTTCTTAGAAGATGCGATGAGTGTGAAAAATTAGGCATAACTTAAATGATACTATACGGTATGTTCAGCCTGGGCCGGAGTTGCAGTACTACAGTACAAAAGTAACACTATGCTCTGGACATTATGGCACAGACGAGGATGTTGAGGGCTTTAAATAGGAATCTTGAAAGGTCAAGCCTCATCCCCGATTTACTTTTTAAAGCCGTAAACAAAGACACAGCGGCCCATACTTTGTTGCTAAAATCAACAGCTAGTAGAAATATTAAGGACAATGAACTGTTTAAAATTATACATGAGGGCAGATACGGCGGGGCATTCCGAAAGAGATACTTTTCACGAGTCACAGCATGACTTATTCAGTTTTTGTACCAACTAAAATTACCGAAATTAGCCGCTGGAGGCCTTCCCCTGAGCATGTGTTATGTTTTCAGTAATATCGTCGACCACCAATTTCATGGGGATATCCAGGCTCGTTTGTTACGCATTGTGCACATTCCCGATCATAGAGGTAAGAGTTTAAGCATCACATATGATAAGCCTCATTATGTCAGTTGTACCTAACTTACTAACCAGTATCTCAATATATATAAGAACGATTGAGGGGAAAAAGTTTCAATTTGGCTACGGGAGCTTAACCGTGAAGCTCCACTTCCGGAGTGTTGCAACAGAATGATACAGATGCCATTTACCGTCTACCGAGGGGTGAGGTACCAGCGTGGAAATGGCATCAGTTCAAATTTTTCGACTCGACTACGCACAGCTGTGTCCTTACTGAAAAGTGGGGCCAAATATCTTGGAAAGAAGGCTCTACAATTAGGACTTAACACATTTGAAGATATAATGCCAGGCACCAAGCCTAAAGAAGCTTTCATAAAATATTTATGACGTACACGGGATGAAATCGTCGAAGATGCGAGGAGAAAAATGCGTTGCGGGGGTTTTAGAAGAAAGAAAAAACAAAAGGTTGCTATAAGAGAAGAAAGCGTACTGCACAACGTGGAAAAAAAGGAAAGCTGAGCAGACAAATCGTGGTGTAAAGCGAAGAAGGACTTATAAAAAAAGAAATGTATGAAACCGGTCGTGGACTTATTTTTTAAAAACTAATATAAGGTAAAACTGATACAGATGCCTCTCATAGGTGAATGTACAATTGAAGTGGAAGGGTGCATTAACAGATGCTATGACTCATTTTATTCACCCTCACAGCTCAGAATGCTGCAAATCCTAGTTAAATCTCTTTGATGTGCCTCCGACGCAAACAAGTTTTGTGGAGACCGAATTCGTCACAATTCATCCTCTCAACGCTATTGGATCAACGACGACGCCTATAGAGTTCGTGATTCCTTCGTCAGTTAGTCATTTTTTGACCCATCCAACGTGTTTCTTTACACCAAACTAAGAATTGCACATTCAGATGGTACAGATTGTGAAGAGGGTTACCCAGTATACCATAAAAACAACTTCCTCCACACACCAATAAGTCAATGTGATGTGTACCTAAATCAAACTAACGTTTCACCCGGAGCTAGCCATCACCATTATAGAGCCTATTTAGAAACTGTTTTAAACTTTACGAGAGATGCAAAGGAGACATTTGGCGGCTCAGGGGTATTATACCCCCCAATTGATGGACAGTGTAAAATATAAATTTAAAAATTCTTAAAAGAAAATATACGATTGCTACGCGAGACTCCATTCGGATTTTTTACCGCAAGATAAGTTGCTTTTGAACGGTGAGGGTAGCGACCAATCTGTCAAACCTGCTATTGTACACATTTTAGATGGAGTACAACTTTCTTAGAGTTCGTCGGGTGAAGCTATCTGCTACGAAGCAGATGGAAATTGAGAATCGCTTGTTGAAAGATACAGCTAAATACTCAATGAGGCGCGTAATTTTAAAAACGCATACCGTCACGACGGGTGTAACCACCAAACAGATGGAAAATGTAGCCTTGAGTATTCTCTCGCAGCGTGTTCTTATCGGCTTGCTCGACCATAAGTCCATGGTCGGCGAGTATAAGAAATCCGCCTTCAAATTCCAAAATTTCTGCTTGAAGAGCATAAATTTACATATTAATGGTGCATCTGTTGATGGGGCTTTGGAAGTGAAATACTCTACAGGCCCCGAGTCTTCTTTATGTTCACGCGCATACCATAATCTGGTGACAGGACAATTGCGTCCTGGTCAAGTGCGTCCCGGACAAATGCGTCCCGGTCATTGGCGTCCCTGGACAATTGCGTCCGGTTTTATTTCGTCCCGGACAATTGCATCCCGGACAATTGCGCACTTCCCCAACTACTATATGAAGTTTATTTATTAGAGAAGTGAATAGAAAGTTCATTGTGACTTCACCTACGCAATTGTCCAGGGACGCCAATGACGAGGGACGAGTATGTTTGTTATTGTAATTTTGTATGGGATATAATGCCCGGTTAGATTAATTGAATGCCCAGTTAGGTCAACTGCAGTGACGGCTCGTGACTTTCAGTTATGGGGGTGAGGCCTCAGAAATTGCGAACAATTGTGTCGATTATATATATATATATATATATATATATATATATATATATATATAATATATATTATATATATATATATATATATATATATATATATATATATATATGAGAGAGAGAGAGAAAGTCGAATAGATAAATAGATAACTACTCACTACTCAGTCATAAAAATAAGTAAAATAGTATCATAAAATCAATTATAGGGTACTTACGCTTAACGGGTAATTTCGAATTTGCCAAAAATTTTATTTATAAACAAATTCCATTCTTCTGTTTTTATTCTGAGCGAAAAGGTCTATTACTTTTTCATTGAAATTCTGTGTACTGTTGATCAAATTTTTCTCTATTGAAATCATTGCAAGAGCATTTAGTCTTTCCTGATTCATAGTGCTCCTAAGAACGTCTTTATTCTTTTTAATGTTGAATGGCAGCGTTCGGCCTCGGATGTAGTCATGGGGTCATGGGGATGGTCAAAAGAATTTTTATGAGCTTAGCTAGTTCTCCAAGAACATCTACTAGATTATTTTCAGTGATAAATTTCAGCAGATCAATTAACCTGTCGTAATTGTGCATATCAGGTCTACTGTAGAAAACTTGTAGTTCAGTAAGAAGCTTTTCTTTTTCAATCATGGGATATGCCTCAGTGGTCACCGTTACCTCTTCCATAGGCATTTTCATATTATAGCTATCGAAGTTTTCCTTGGTAAACAGCTTAGCAGCTACTAATTGTTTGGTAAATGAATACCTCTCAGCTATGTCAACACATACGCAGTCGCACACTTCCTTTGCTTCAATCATGAGTGTTTTTGAAGGATTTTCACAGTACTCCGAATTTCTTATTTTTAAAATGGCATTGTTGAAGTTTGCTATATATTCTTGTACTTTACATGAGTCAATAGCTCGAGATTGCATTTGATTGTAAATGACTTCTACGTGAGGCATTATCTGATGAAAAAGTTTCAACCAAAAGATGAACTTTTCGTTATTCAAAACGTGCAAAATTCCTGTTGCTTCTGAAATGGTTTGATCTGCGTTTGCTGTCGACTGTATTTCTTCAAGGCATTTTTTTAAGGGTTCGAAATTTTCATAGACGCGGTTTACGGTGCGTATATGAAAATTCCATCTAGTAGGGGATGGACGAGGAATGCGGCTGGCCATATGTTTGCTTAAGATAGAGAGACGAAGTGGTGACCTGGAGAAAAATGTTGGTATAGCCAAGAGGTTAGAAAAGAATATTCTTGAATTTCGGGTAGTACTTGCTGCATTTTTCATAATCAGATTCAGTTGGTGGGCATAACAGTGAATGAAGTGTGCATTATTGTAAACTTCTTTAATTTTAGCCCGAACTCCCCCTTTTTTTCCTTTCATGACATTTGCGCCATCAAATGTCTGAGCAATTAGTTTCTGCTTGTTTCCTTCGAGAAGAATATCTAGCTGATCTAGAATGCACTTAGATAGTCCTTCTGCCGTTTGATTTTCCGGAGTAAAGAAACCCCAGAAGCGCTCAAAGACTTCCTCATTCAGCTCGTGTCTCAGAACAATAACCATTTGAGTGTGTTCAGAAACATCAGTTGTGTCATCAGCCATGACCGCCACAAACGAAGCTTCTTTAATTTCTTTTTTTATTTGATTGCGGAATACCTGCAGCACACAGTCAAGAATATCATTCTGAATGGTTTTGGAAACGCCCTTGAAGACTGTGTTGCTTTCTAAATGTTTTTTCAAATCGGGATCTAATTTTGATGCGAAATTAATTAATCCCCTGAATACACCTGGATTTGCCGAATCATCTTTTCATCATGTCCACGTAAAGAAATCTCAAAATTTCCGCAGAATTTAATGCAGTCTATTATTTTCGACAATATTTCACGATTTTTGGTAACTTTGTTATTATGTTCGATAATCGAGAGTTTGTAAGCCTCACTAAGTTTTTCTTTGATATTTACCGTTCCTAAAAGTGACAGGAAATCACATTATCAATATGCTTCTTTGAACGCTCATGCTTTTCAGTTTTTTCTTTCATTTTGTTTATATTTGTAAAACCACTTTTTGTCCACGTCAAGTCACCACCGAGTAGTAGACACGGGAAACAAAATAATGCATTTTTAACTTTACAACCACAAAGCCAACTTTTTCTTTGGTACCATTCTGAATTAAAACTACGAATATATTTCTTATTGTTACTTATTCCGGGCTGAGATATTTGAATTTCTGGTGTAGGGCGTCCTTCAGTTTTAATAGCTATTTTTTCTTGAAGAGATAACTGAAAAATTACGAGACTGAATTTTACTCACTGTCACCCGACTCACTTCTGGGGGCTAGCGCAGCCATGATAATAGAATAGGCGCCTAGTTAAAATTTCAAAAAACAAAAAGTCACTTGCGAAAAAAATATTCTAAGAAATGAAAGCTATATATTGTAAATAATCCAATTATTATATAATTAACTTCAATCTCACGACAAAAAATAAATGATAACGAATCATTGATAAATGCAATTCGGAAATTAAATTTCGAATTAGCAAACGATACAGCAACACAACTACCACGTCAAACAAACAAATCGGCACTGCTCTGTCCACAGTGCTTTGGATCCTCTTAAACCCGCGATTCTGACTCGCTCTTCGTACGTCCGCCACCGAGGTTTCAAGCGTTTCGAACAAAATCTGGAACTGTTAAGTACGCAGTTCCACGGGAAGGCTGAAGCTACTTTCGTGATTCATTCGTTCTGCATTGAAATAGTTTAAGGAAAAAAGGATATAATCTGATTTAAAAACTCAAAGTTCATTAAAAAAAAACAATCAGAGAGGCTATTTTAAATATTTAAATGTAAAGATCATAAGATCATGGGGGTGCTGCAGTTTCACAGTGCCTACCTGCGAGCCGCTCCTGGTCAACTGTATGCCCTTGACGATTGGTTAGGTTAAGTTGTGATATTTTCGTTAAAACTAACGAAACTAACTTTATCTTAAGTGGACGTAACCCATAAAATTTGACAATGATGTTGCTGATGATGGATAAAGTTTTAGAGAACAATTTCGAACAGAACTTATGAACATATAACAAATTTAATAGGTTAAAATGAAAAGTATATTTGAAATTCCGATACTAACTTTCAATTCACTTCTCTAATAAATAAACTTCATATAGTAGTTGGAGAAGTGCGCAATTGTCCGGGACGCAATTGTCCGGGACGCAATTGTCCAGGGACGCCAATGACCAGGACGCATTTGTCCGGGACGCACTTGACCAGGACGCAATTGCCCTAGTACCCCATAATCTGTCCCGCGATATTAATGGGTGATATTTTTTGGCTCGGGTGTCACTATAGACGAGTTTATAAATGGAAGCACCATCTTCGCATTTGATCTATCGGTTGACCAGTGTGGCAGCGTGAGCACACATCTGAACCCCCATACGCACGGCAGTCTCCGTGTAAGATTTGAATTTGGTGAAGCGTTAGCCAACCCTATAAGCGTACTGTTTTACTTGGATATGAGATGACGGGAACAGCTATTCAGATTTCTTAAAAAAGCTAGATTTGTGTGATTATGAGGGTAATAATAACCTCGTGTTTAGCGAGATAGTCCGCAGATTCCCCTTTTTAAATGAAACGGGCACGCGTATTGTATAAATGAGAACATATATATACTACGTACCGGCGCAATAAGCGAGATCTGCGTGTTAAAACTGCCTATAGTTATTTTATATCAGTGTAATAAAAAATCTTGCATCTCAATTTATATCCTCTAAACTATATATATATATATATATAATATATATATATATATATATATATATATAATGTGTAAAAATTATTGAAACTCCTATTTGTACAATAAAGTATTGAAGCCAATATTACGTAAAAAAGTGTGTTGTTACAAGAAAACGGAAATATTAATTTTATAATTATTTTTAAAATGATTCCCTTTGTTTTATTAGTTAATAAAATGTTGTAACTATTTGGTTTATTCTTACCCCGACCCGCACACACGTACAAGAAAAAAGAATAAAAAAGTTACATCGTTTCTCCGACAATTTCACATTCCCCGGAAATATTTTCATGTAAAGTCACCTGGTCGTCCTTAAAAAGAAAAAAATATTACTGTAATACCATCGGACCCCCCTAATAAAAAATATATACACGCTTAATTGGAAATATTATTATTAGAGTTTTAAGGATGTTTATTATCTCGCAGAATAGAGATTTTAAAAATAAAAGCGACTTCTTACGCAGTAAGATCGATGGTTTGAGGCTCCAGCGTTGATTCGTACGCCAATACACAGCGAAGTATGTCTGCGTCAGAGCTAAAATGTTGAAAATAAAAACTAATGCGCTATTCATTTCAAAAGAGGTTTTATGTAAGAGAAAAGTTGCACGAGTTATTGAGGCACACCCTAATAGACTGTTTTCGAATTACATATACTTACGCGATGTAATCGTCGCTTCTCGAGATGGCGCTACTCTTGTATCGCGATTCTTATAACGCCGCTTGACTTAAGGCTTGACTCGAAAATACGCAGTCGTCGTCCACGAGTGCCATCAAATGAACGCACGCTTTAGCGCTGTAAAATAACGACGTATACGTAGAGAATGGGTATGATATATATATATATACACAGCTAATCACACTGTATCACCACATAGATACATCTCGGGCGTTGTAAATTCGCCTAGACATTCGTGTATGGAAGAGTGCGACCTTTCAGATAAAAATAATATTGGATTAAAATTGTGCACGAAAACTTCACAAAACACACACTTCTACATAAATGACGACACAGGAGAAATAGATTCTATAGATTCTGAGAGCACTGTTGAATAAGGTTATTCACGTAGAGCACAATGTATCCACGTAAAATAACTTACATAACGATATTCAGGAATTCCTCCGACGATATTTCTTGCTTATAAATTTGTATGCAGCAGTTGAAAGCTTCACTAAACTGGAAATAGATCGTATATGGCTCTGTCACGCGTTTTTATAGGACAGGGGAGAAAGTGCCCCCTAGAATAGGGCATGATGAAGAAAAGCCTTCCCACTCCCTCCCCACACTTTCAGAAAGCTAAACACTTATTGGCTGAGCGCGATTTGGTAGGCGGTATCTGACGAAGTTTATAGGCGGTCCTTAAGTTTTTTTCTGCCAGCGAGAGAGAGAAAGAGAGAAAGAGAAGGCTTTTATTTTAACCCATTAACACCCAAAAGTATTTTTTATTTCCAGATATTTCCTGAAATATTCAACTTCGGAGAGACTATAAAGAAACGCGAAATAGTTATCTGATACACAAAAAATTAATGTTTAAAAATTTCACTTTTAAATTCTAACCTAAATTGTAGTGTTAAAATGTGTCTTCAAAAAAGGACGCTGGGTGTTAATGGGATAATAGATGTGTAATTGTGTATACCCAAAACGTAAACCCCTTAGAACATTTAAACATTTCTGTCTTTCAAATATCTATCTCTCTACTCACTTAAAAAAAAGTGTTTTTTGAAATGTAGAATTCTTTTGATTTGGTGAAATTTAACTGGTTTGTCGTTAAAACTTTGAATTCATATAAACAAACATAATTAATATATAAAAGGGCTGGTATATTTTAAATAAACGTTATATTTCTTTGGGTTGAGGAAGTTTAATTGGTTTGGAGTTAATAAAGTTATTTCATACATTTAATTAAGCTCACCATTAAATAAAATTCCATTTAATGCATTGTAAGTGGAGAAAAATAGATAGGTTATCCCTAAAACTGATTTGAATTACTATTTTTTATAATATACATAGAAAATGCCATTTACTTGGGTAGCCCTGCTAAAACGATTTCTATAAACACTATCTTATAACATTACTATGGAAAATATTATATATTAACCCGTCTGCGTTAACAGTTTTAAATTACTATTTTTATAATATGGTTAAAAGATAAATTTGTATATTAAGACGGAATTTGTTTTAAATAATTCGTTGCTTTGAATAATTCCCTTTATTACATTGTAAAAGGAGAAAATTAGATAGGTTATCCCTTAAATTACTATTTTTTCTAATATGCATAGAAAATGCCATTACTTGAGTAAACCCTGCTAAAATGATTTCTATAAACGCTATATCATAACATTACTATGGGAAATATTATAAGAGGGCCACTCAATATATTTTTCCCCACCTTTTTTTTTCTTTCCAAGTTTCCTTGTAAGTTCCAGAAATTTTGTACACAAGTAGTTACATACCTTTTTTTACAAGTTTTTACTTTTCCACATAGTCTCCATCCTTTTCTATGGCTTTCCTCCACCTCGAAACAAAGGCTTTTATTCCTTGCTGATAAAAGTCCGCTGGGTTCCGCTTGAGCCACCTCTTAACCTCCTCAACAACCTCATCGTCACTCTGAAACTTTCTTCCACGAATACCATCCTTCATTGGCCAAACAAATGGAAGTCTGAAGGTGCCAGATCCGAGCTGTATGGAGGGTGGGGTAACACAGTCAAGCGCATTTTTGTGATGGCCTCTCTTGTTTGCAAACTGTTGTGTGGTCTTGCGTTATCGTGCAAAAGAAGGACGTCTTCCAGGTTTGTCTCCGGTCGAACTCGCTTCATACGTCTCTGGAGTCTCTGCACGGTAGCAATATATGCCTCTGAGTTGATTGTTTGTCCTTTCTTCATAATGTCCACCAGAATCACCCCTTTCATGTCCCAGAAGATGGTGGCCATAACCTTTCCTGCAGAGGGAGCCATTTTGAACTTTCTCTTGCGTGGGGAGTCTGCGAGATGTCACTCCATGGATTGGCGTTTTGTTTCAGGTTCAAAGTGGTGTACCCAAGTCTCATCCCGTCACAATTCGTGAAAGGAAGTCATCCCCTTCTGTTTCGTATCGAACCAACGGCTCAGAAGCAATTTCTTTTCTTTGGGCTTTGTGATCTTCAGTCAGTTCGCAAGGAACAAACTGTGAACACACTTTTGAGTATCCTAGTTGCTGAATTATCGTATTCATACTTCCTTCACTAATTCCTAGCTCTAGTGATAGCTCCTTGTATGTGACGCGCCGATTTGATCGAATGATGCTGTTAGCATGTTGCATAGTGTGAGATGTGACAGCCGATGCCGGGCGACCGCTGCGTGGCTCATCATCGAGGCTGGCTCTCCCTCTCTCCTATGATCTCATACGTTTTGACCAGCGTCCAACTGTTTCCTTCTCTGCGGTTAAGGACTGGATAACAGGTCTCTGTTTACGACGCACATCACTATCAGACGCCATTTTCGAAACTGCGTTAACCATCGGTTTTATACAAGGGTGTTTAAAAGCGGTTTTATAAAGGAGTGTATGTTGAAACTGGAAAAATCCGGTTATGTGAAGCGCAGAAAGTTCAAACTTACGGCCCAATAAACATTTCAGTCCCATGTCCTTTGTTTAGCTAAGAAAAAATGGTCGGGCAAAATATATTGAGTGCCCCCAGTATTTTAACGGTTTGCGTTAACTGTTTTAACGGAATTTGTTTTAAATAACTCTTTGCTTTGAATAATTCCCTTTAATGCTTTGTAAAAGGAGAAAAATAGTTGTTATCCCTAAACTTAAATCCAGTTTTATTTAAAAATTATATTAATATTTTTTTAATAATATAATTTAAAGATAAATTTGTATATTAAGACGAAAATTTGTTTTTGTTTTAAATTTTGTTTACCGTGTTTTAGTTTTTGCTTGAAAGTGGGGATAGCTGGCCGTTACATTACAATCCCTGGTCTCATAAACGTATTTTTAATACTTTATGAGTAGACATATAGTACGTTTATTGTCTGTGTCATTTGTTTTTGATACCTTACTGGTCTAATGGTGGTGGTGTAATACTGCTGATGTTATATTGCTGATGTTGGCGGGGGAGAGTAGTCTAAGGAAGGCATGCACGCATGTATTTTGTTGTTTTGGGATAGAACTCTGTTAATTCTTCTTTACGTACATCCGATTAAGTTATATACGAAGTGTGTGTGCTTTGCTATTTTTGAGGAATTCTTCCGAAATAACTGTGTAGCCGAATGGCTGTGCCACTCTACATTCTTGCACTCTCTCCTGGCTAGGGTGCCTCTCCATTAATATATATATGTATTGCCAATTACGCCTTCTAAGCCAACTGATGCTAAAGCCGTCCAGGATGGCTGATCTTCATTATGCATGAGGCCATGCCAGCTAGAACATTTCCTCCATTAATATATATATATATATATATATATATATATATATATATATATATATATATATATCGTAAAGAACGACGCTTGTATGGAGAATATCCGCGCAAGATGAGGAGAGAGAACGAAACAAATTAAAAAATGAGGTAACCACCCGGGAATCGAACCCGGGATCTTCCGATTGCCGGTCAGATATGATAACCATTACACCACGGGCCCCACTCGAACAAATGCCGTAATTCTTCTACATACGCGCAGAAACCAATGCTCCACGGGGGCACCTCCCGCATGCCGTAACATTATATACATTTTAACTGCAAACACGCAGTATAATTAACGTAAAGAACGACGCTTGTATAGGAGAATATTCCGCGCAAGATGAGGAGAGAGAACGAAACAAATGAAAAAATGAGGCCCGTGGTGTAATGGTTATCATATCTGACCGGCAATCGGAAGATCCCGGGTTCGATTCCCGGGTGGTTACCTCATTTTTTCATTTGTTTCGTTCTCTCGCCTCATCTTGCGCGGAATATTCTCCTATACAAGCATCGTTCTTTACGTTAATTATACTGCGTGTTTGCAGTTAAAATGTATATATATATATATATATGTATTGCCAAGACGATTGGCTGTTTACGCCTTATAAACCAAATGGATGTGATGCTGAAGCCGCTGGCTGCCTCTACATTCTTGTACATTAACATATATATGTATGCACTACGCCAGTTACGCCTTCTAAGCCAACTGGCTGTGATGCTAAAGCCGACCAGGATGGCTGGTCAAGACCTCATTATACGATGAGCCACGCCAGCGAGAACATCTCTCTCTCGCTCTCTCGCTCTCTCTCTCTCTCTCTCTCTCTCAACCTTCTTCGGTTAGAATACCCTTTTGGGAGGTCTTTCACCCGGACCCACTTCAACCCCTTCTCCCCCTTTCATGCATCTTGGGGGACTAAACCCCTCCCCCTTGTTGCATACCCCCCTTGGAGGGTTAACCCCCTCCCCCTTACATCATTGATCATCTTGCATGCAATTGATCTGCACTCTACATTTTTGCGGGGATACTACTAACATACCTCAAGATGAAGTGAAACTGAAAAATGGAAAAACGGCAATTGTGGATGGAATACTGTATATGGGGAAATGATTAAGTATGGGGGGACTGAAATGGTTGGAGTGGTTGTGGCGCATATGTCATAGTGCACAAACGGGAATATGCGTGAAGACTGGATGAAAACAATAATTGTTCCATTGTACAAAATGAAAGGTGAAAGAAGTGGATGTAAGAATTACAGTTGAGTCTTTTGAGTGTAGTGGGGGAAGTGCATGGTAGGATCAGGGGCAGAGCTAGACTTTTTTTTAGGGGGGGGGGCAGTTTAGCGATTATATCGAACTCGTAACAAAAATACAATTGTTTTATACCAAAACTTTTACTAATAACAAGTGTAAAACTAAATGTAATACCTATCAAGCATTACATACCTTTCAGAACAAATAATTTTACAAAACAAATAGTTATACAAAACTAATACTTTTTTACAACACAAATTCCAATCTTCGATTTTCACTCTTCGCAAAGCGATCAATCTCACCTTGTCAACATCTAATGGAATTTCGCGATGAGTGTGTAGAATTGTATAGCAATTCATTATCATTTCGTCTTAGGGCGGGCGACTAGGGGTGGCCATCGCCCCGATCGCCCTCCCTTGGATCAAGGAGAGTTGTGAGGTGAAAGAGGCTGTGTGGATCAAATATTCGCAGTGAGACAAGTGATTTTGAAAACGTGAAAGGAGATTGCAAGTTAGTTTTTATGGATCTAGAGAAAGCATATGATAGAGTGAACAGATAAGCACTGTGGTAGGTCTTGGGTATATATGGGGTCGACGGTAGACTCATGAAGAGTTGAAGAGTTTCTATGATGGAGGTAGTGCATCTGTGGGAATAAATAAAAAACTGAGTGAATAGTTTGATATAAGTGTTGGTGTGCTTCAAGCCTGTGTGATGTCTCTATGGCTGTTGAACTTGTTTATAGATGGAGTTATGAGAGAGGTGAAAGTGCGACTGCTAGAAAGTGTGCGATGGGAATAGTTAAGACTTTTGTGTCGGTGTGCGAGAGAAGATTGTTAAAAGTGAATGTGGGTAAGGACACGTTATTGATTGTGTAGAGAGAGAGGGAAATGAATGATGAAACACGAGAGGTGGTAGAATCTTTTAATTATCTAGGATGTGTATTGAACAAAAGAGGTACGAGTGCGGATAAAGTTTACAGTAGATTGAATCAAGGAAGAAAGGTGGCGGATGCGCTGAAAGCGGTTGTGAGAAAGTGGAGACTAGATCGAGATGCTGTGACATGTTTAGAGGAAGGTATGTTAGCACCGATACTTTTTTATGGTTATGAAACACTGACATGGCATGAAAGGGAAAAGTCAAGAGTAGGAGCTGTTAAAATCGATAATCTGAGAAGTACAGGGTGTCTCAAAAGTCACTATCTATTTCGGTGACATTAGATGTTTTTTAAAAAAATGCTATGCTGGCATAAAGATATGTACTTCTGGTGCAAATTTGTGTATTTAAAAAAAGTTAATTGGTTTATTTCGAATTTTGTGTAATTTATAAATTTATCTTGACATGCTTGAACAATTCCTCGAACCTCAACTTCTTACAGATGGCATTCTTGACACAGTAGTTTTTCAGCAGGATGGAGCACCGTGCCATTATGCAATAATTGTACGTGATTATATTGACAGACGCTTCCCCGGTCGCTGGATTGGTCGTGGAGGAACACAACCATGGGCAGCACGTTCACCCGATTTAACACCATTAGATTTTTTCGCCTGGGGTTTCATTAAGTCTAAGGTGTACACTGGTAGAAGAATTAGTGATGTAGCCGAACTTCGAAATCGTATTACCGATGCAGTTCAGAAAATAACACCTCAAATGCTGGAAAGTGTGTTCCGGGAAACAACTTATCGCTTTGAGCTCTGTAGAGACACTGATGGTCGCCATGTGGAGACAGATAAATAAATAGCACTAATTCTTTGTGGCACTTACTTTGAAATAAATATATTTTTCATGTCTTAAACCAGTTTTTCGTAATTCCCATTATTTTTCAAAATAGATAGTGACTTTTGAGACACCCTGTATGTGGCGTGCGTCGAATTGACAGAATAAGAAATAGTGTGAAAATTGAGGAAAGTATGTTAAGGTGGTTTAGATATGTTGAGAGAATGGAAGATGACAGAATTGTGAAAAGTGTATAAAAGTGTTTGCGAATGTAGAAGGAGGAGAAGAAGGCCGAGAAGATGGATGGACATGGCGAATGATCTGGGTGATACACGAGAAGTGAATGCAAGTCGCTTGGAACAGAAGAGGTTTGTTGGAAGTATGTAGGTGTCACCACGCGCCACCACCGCGTATGAAGCACCACAGGTGTAGAATTTTGCCATTTTGGGTGGGGGGGCTGGTTCACCAGGATGCCTGTGTGAATGGATGTGTACGCTTACTTTTTGCCTTTTCTGCTTTTTCACTAACATTTGTACTTTACATCCGGGTTGTTTCTGTCTTCTCACCCCAGATCCTTGGGAAATGAGATTCTTGATGATGTATGTATGTATGTATGTATGTATGTATGTACAGTATGTATGTATGTATGTATGTATGTATGTATGCATGTACAGTATATATATATATATATACACGGTGAACCAAAAGTAGGTGGACAGTAGGTTGAATACGGTTTGTGTTATATTATATTATAACTATGGTGTTCATTATAACTATGGTGTTTGTGTTTTATTATATTAAATATTATAACTAAATTTATTTAAATTTCATTTTGTATTATAGTATACAAAAAAATTAAATATGTATTCTCAAAATAAACGTTATCATTTACTGTCCACCTACATTTGGTTCACCCTATATATATATGTATATGTATGTATGTATGTATGTATGTATGTATGTATTTACTGATCAGAGAGATGACAAATTGAATGAAACTTTAGAACAAATGAAACTTTCAAATTCTGTGCTCTCTCTGCTGCATAATAATAATAACAATCATAATAATTTAGGAGTGACAAAAACTGGAACAGCGTCAGACCAACTAATGCGGCCTATTGCTCTAACTCTCGCATTCTCACTGAGCTACTACGGACGGTGGCACAGACGGGAGATATGTTTGACTGGCTTAGCAGAGCACGCGAATTGAACCCAACCAAAAAGCTTTGTGGTAATACTACAAAGATTTTTGGTAGTAACATTCATTAACCATTATACCGTATAATGGTTAATGAATGGTAACTGAGGTTGGAAAGGACAATTAAGGACATGTTATTAAGGTGTTATTAAGGAAGGAATAAGTTTTTTGTTTTTGTTTTTTATTCTTTACTTCTACTCAGATATAGTTAAAACGTTTTTCCTTTTGAACGAACTCTTCCTAATACTGTACTGAAGATACGACGCTTAACTTATAACCGTTCGTCTTTACTCTATTGGACGAAGGACTTGAACCGAGCAATCAACCAATCATTTGCGTAAAATTTTGAACCTCTACAAACTGGCACACAAAATTTTAAACTTTAATTTTGAATGTGAGTAAAATGTGGGTAAATTATGAATAAAATGTGGAAACGACGTGGCATTAAATGTGCACGACAGATAAAAAAAAATTAAAATAGAAATTAAAATTAAAATTACCTCATTCGCAAATAAAAGATCGTAAAATAATATAATGAAATGATAAAAAATAAACATCAACAAATAAAATTAAAATAAATTAATTAATAAAATAAATTATTAAAATAACAAAATTAAAAAAAAAATATTTTCTTGTATGAAAAAGGAAGTTTCTATTGTAAGCATAGTTATGAAATTTTTTTCTGCTAAAGAACGGCACATAAATGTGTCAAAACATGCATTACATATTGGGTAAACGAGACAAAACTGCTCTAGTTTTCGTTGAAATTTTTTGGCTTTAATTAAGAAAAAATGGGAGAAACGAAGGAAATAATTTAAAAATAACAAACAAGAAGGAAGAAGGAAGGTTAAGACGACAAATGTTTAAAGTAAAAAACTCCACTATATATTTGGGGATTTCTGAACAAATGTCCAATTGGATCGATCTGTGTTCGACCCCTTCTTCAGCATATCTTATAATGTTATAATGTTATAATGCTTCAGACCAACAAAGACCGTAGGATCCACTCATGGCTGGTCTACCTAACTGTGTTCGTAATTGTGTATGGTGCATGTCCTCCGTGGTGACGGAGGGGACCTACAATTTTACGTGGGTTCCGAACCACAAAGAACATAAGAACATATGAAATTTTTATAGTGGGCACACTAGGGGCCACTTCGGCCCATCGAGGTGGCTCCACTATGTAAAAACTGCCTGTACATTGGCAACAACCAATTTTTACAAAACTAAATAATTATCAATTTAAAACTAATTAATTATCAATTTAAAACCACCATTGTTTTCAATACACAAATTCAGACGTGATACCCAGTCAGCAAGCACACGGTGAATGATGTCAGGAGTAATGGTGTTACATGCCCCAATAATGCGCTGCCGCAAATGTTCAACACTCCTAATTTTCTCTGCGTATACCAGCGTTTTCGAGTGGCCCCAGAGATAAAAATCTAGTGGCGTGAGATCCGGGCTTCTAGCTGGCCATTCCACAGACCCTCGACGTCCTATCCAATGACCAGGGAATTGTTGGTACAGATATTCCCTTACTTGAGTGCTGTAATGTGCAAGAGCGCCGTCTTGCTGGAACCATGTTGGGAAATTTTCTTCTTCGTTCAAGACACTGGGAAATGCTTCTTCCTTGAGCATACGTAGGTAGGTGCCTCCAGTGACATGTTCATCGAAAAAGAGGGGGCCTATGATGCGATCCTTCCAAATGCCACACCATACCATCACCCGAGATGCACCTTGTTCCTTTGAAGAGGTATACCAGTGAGGGTTGTTTTGAGACCAGTAGCGGGTGTTCTGTCGATTTACCTCACCATTTCCATAAAAAACAGCCTCATCACTGAACAGAATGGTGGACGGGAAATTGTCATCCCGAGCATATTGTTCCGTAGCCCATTCACAAAATTCCATCCGCCGGTCGGGATCATCTTCGCTTAATTTCTGTAGGATCTGAAGTTTATATGGATGCCATTTGTGAGCCTGAAGAATGCGATGGATGCTACTTTTCGACACTCCTGTCTCTGCGGACAATCGCCGAAGAGACTTATTGGGACTTCTGTTAAAATGAGCCAGGATAGCAGTCGCTGTATCATCGTCAGTGGACCTCCTTGAAGGTCCACTGCGTGGTTTATCTTCTATGGATCCTGTTTCCTTAAACTTTGCAACAAGTCTGCTAACACAACTCTGTTATTGGCTCGCGGTCTGGATGCAGTTTGTAGTTTGTAGAAATAGAAAAAATATGAATTTCTCCTATGATGCCGGACTTATGGGACACCCTGTACGTATATCTATTTATAACCGACATGCAAATATATCAGATCCAAAGAATCCAGTCAATTTCATTACTGTATCCATCAATACCAGTACCTTGCCAACCAAAAATAAGTCACGGTCCATATCAATTGCGGACCAAGTCACAATTTACAACCATATACATTACAATATATATACTTAGGAGGAAAAGTGTAGGTGTGGCTGTAAAGAGTGTACAGTAATGTAGAAATGTGTGTGCACCCATTTTGGGTCTCCCATTTAAAGGTGTTTGTGGGGCAAGTGAAGATCATGAGTTTTTCAATACCTCACAGTACTATCGGGGGCACCGCTCGGCAGAGTAATCTCTATAAATGGTGTATGTAAGGACAGAGAGTATCCCCTAACCCAAAACTATGTTTTCTTAAATTTGTTCTACATCTTGGCTTAAATAATTTCATACTATGACCTCTAGTCTGGTTATTGTGATCTTTAATGAAAAGAGAATCAAAATCTATCTTATCCAACCCTTAATTTTACTATCTTAAACTATACCCAATCTATCAACATATGCGTCTAATCGATTTTTAAACATGTTTATAGACGTGCTACTAATTACTTCTACCGGCAAACTATTCCAGCTACTTACTATTCTATGCGTAAAAAAGTTTTTGGCAACTGCTGTCTCGAACCTTCTACTTGTCAACTTACACCCGTTATTTCTAGTCCTATTATATTGAGATATTTCGAAAAAGCTATCTCTGTCTACGTTATCGAACCCATTCATAATTTTGAAAACCTGGATTAGATCACCCCTTAGCCTCCTAGTCTCGAGTGTAGTCAATTTTAACTCTTTAAGCCTATCTTCGTACGACTTTAACCTGAGCGACGGAATCATCTTAGTTGCTCGTCTTTGAACTCTTTCGATTTTGTCTATATCTTTGCGCATATGCAGATTCCAAAATTGGATTGCGTACTCCAAATGGGGTCTAACTAATGATTTATAAAGAGGAACTATAATATCGCGCAATTTGTACTCAAAATTCCGAGATATAAAACCTAACACTTTGTTCGCTTTATTGACCGCTGCTGTACTTTGTTTCGCTACTTTTAAATCACCAGTGACTATAACTTCTAAATCTTTTTCCTGCTCTACGCTTATCAACTCTTTCCCTGACATACTATACGCAAAATTACCGTTACGCGAACCTATATGTAAAATTTTGCACTTATCGACGTTAAATCTCATTTGCCATGTGACTGACCAATCAACGATTTTATTCAGATCATTCTGGATTTTACCTCTATCTTCGTCATTAATCGCCCTACCACCCAGCTTCGTGTCATCCGCAAACTTTGAAACTGTACTGACTAGGCCGACATCTAAATCGTTAATATATATAAGAAAAAGCAAGGGGCCCAATACAGAACCCTGAGGAACGCCACTCGCTACATTAGCCCAACACGACTCCGCTCCATCAACGACCACCCTCTGTTTCCTACCTCGCAACCACTCTTCTATCCAATTTATTACTACACCCCTGATTCCATGAGCCTTAGTTTTCTCAATGAGTCTTTTGTGCGGTACGGTGTCAAACGCTTTTTGAAAATCTAAATACACTACATCAACCGCCCGATGACTATCGTAAACGTCAACCACGCTTTGAAAAAATTCTAAAAGATTAGTTAAGCAAGATTTGTTTCGCCTAAAACCGTGCTGCGTATTTCTAACTAAGTTATGCAATTCTAAGTGTTCGACTATACGATCCCTAATTATTGATTCCAGTAGCTTACCTACAACAGACGTTAAACTGATTGGCCTATAATTTCCCGCCGCACCTTTATCGCCTTTCTTAAAGATAGGTGTTACGTTTGCTAACTTGAAATTATCTGGTACGCACCCCTCAGAAATAGACGCATTAAAAATCTTTGTTAGCGGCACAACAATGCTATCTTTTAATTCTTTTAGTTGTATGGGATATATGGAATCCGGCCCCGGTGATTTACGCGTTTTCATTTTATCAATATAGCGCATTACCCCCTTCACTAACCACAATATTATCCAAAATATTACCATTATCAAAGGTATTATGTCTATGACCGTAGGGATATTCGTTACATCTTCTATAGTAAAAACTGACGTAAAGAATTCGTTTAGCAAGGTAGCCATTTCCTTGTTTTCAGAAACTAGATCTCCGTTAACATTTTTCAACGGCCCCAAGACACTTTTTACTGGATTTCTATTGTTGACGTATTGAAAGAATCGCTTGGGGTTTTCTTTACCGTCACGAGCTATGGAGATTTCAAATTCGCGCTTGGACTTTTTTATCACACTTTTCGCTTCACGCCTTAGAGATATGTAGTTGTTTCGTAACCACAAATTGTCTTTATCGCACTTATGTAGCCTATAAGCCCTATCTCTACTCTTTATAATGTCTCCTACTCTAGAAGTAAACCACAAGGGCTTGTTATTTACTTTCGCACGCTTAATTTTGTACGGTACACATTCCTCATTTATAGTCCTAAATACTGTTTCAAACGATTCCCACATTAGTTTTGCGTTGGAGTTCCCCATTACGTTTTCCCAATTGACGTGTGACAATTTATTTCGAAATTTACAAAAGTCTGCGTGCTGGAAGTTAGGAATTTTAGTCGAGTTAGCTGGTTTCGAGTGACTTACTGAGAGGACAAACTCTACCATATTGTGATCGCTATTGCTTAACGGTTCTATTACTTGAAGATCAGTAATTAGCCTATCATCCGTAGTTATTACTAAATCTAAAATACTGTCCAACCTCGTAGGTTCCCCAACCTTTTGAATAAGAAAGCTATCCTCGAGAAAATTAACTAAACGATTACCTTCCGCGTCTCCCTGCATTGTATCGTAATTCACGTTGGCGCAATTAAAGTCACCCATAACTAAAGCCTGCTCACTACCTATTATTCTCTTTAGTTCACGATATAACGCTTCGTCCGTATCAGCTGTTTGATTAGGGGGCCTATATATAACCGCAACAACAAGTTTGAAATCGTTCAATTTAAGTTCTGCTATAGTCGAATCTATTGGTTCTGGAATTGTGTGCTTTACTTCTATAACGTTCGCAATATTATCTTTGATATACAACATAACACCGCCTCCTCGCCTACCTATTCTGTTTTTAACAAAAAGTCTATAACCTCTAATTTGATACTCCCCTACAAAGTCACGTGTTTCAGTGCTAAGCCACGATTCATTTATCGCAATTAAATCATAGTCTTTACAAGCAATTAAAGAAAAAAATTCGTTTATTTTATTTCGTAAGCTACGAGCATTTAAGGATAGAACCTTCAAATTGTTTGTAATTGCGACACCTTCGCGAGCGCAGGGGAAATTTGTGGAATTTACGCTGGGACCGTTCGAGTTACGGCAGCCTGAAAAGAAGAGACAGTATTATGAAATAGTCTTCCTAAACGCGCAGCTCCAACGTCATTAAGATGAAGTCCATCTCCGAGGAACAAGTCCCTCCTGCCGTAGAAACTGTTCCAAAAATTCGCAAAATGCACTCCTTCCTGTTGGCAAAGAGACTTTAGGTTATTGTTAATATAGGTCGCCTTGCTGTAGAAATCGTTACGTTGGATAATTCGAGGAAGTATACCTGTTAAAACAATCTTATTAGTTTTTTCCTTTAATCGCTCTAGTAAGTCCCTGTACCTAGCCAGCAGTTCTTCCGATCTAGAATTTAAAACGTTATTAGTACCGACATGAATAACATACGTTGTGTCCTCGGCGGTACCGTCTGTAAAATGGTCAACACTATTAGTTATATCCTCCACCCTTGCACCAGGGTAGCAGTAACGGCGCCTACGACGAGGGTTTCTCCCACAGAATTCCTCGAGCTGCCCTCGAACAATGGAATCGCCAACGAGTCGTATTTCCGGT
>JAJOZX010001153.1:217500-327500 GCA_023014485.1 Bathynomus jamesi
ATTTACGGGTTGTAGTGATTCGAACGCCTGTTTTGAGGACTCTTGAGCCGAGCAAAAGAGAACTTCAATGTAAGAGAGTAGGATAAATGGCGTCGCTGTGACGCCGTATGTTGAGATCGAAGGACAGAATGATTTATCAATGGGTTGACTATTCACCGTTTGAAGAGGTGGACACAACGTTTGGAAAGGAACTCGTGAGCGTATGTACGAGAAACCGACCTCATCTAATTTTAAACTAATCTGACTCTTATTAGCTCACGACGTAAGTTCCATTTTAGAAAAACCTTTGGGCAAAGGGAAACGTCTAATGCCCATGACACGCTATAAAATCGCTCAACAATAGTATCTCTTATACCCAAGTATACCATGTAACTGAATCCTCGCATTCAATAGCATCATACTCCCCTTAACATATTTCAGTGATTTTTTTGGCTATTATCCATTCCAGCATTTCATTTAATGGAAAGTGATGTTGATGTTGGGGTCTCAGCAGCTTTTAGGAACGTTATGGCTGTAGAAGTTCATCCAATAATGCTAAGGTGTAAACCGCAGCTAAAAGGTATGTAATTTTTATTTGTCAACCTTCTTTACTAAGAATTGAGTTATTTTGGTTTACCTTTTTCATTTTAAGCTTGAAATAGATTTGATATAATAAAGTTCAGTAGTTTTATGGATGCCAAATTAATGACGTCATCATTCCATCATTTCGTGTATGTTTAGTCTAAGTAGAAATATAAGGAGTAATAAAAATAGGATCTATTTACTGTTTTTAGATAAACAAAGCATTCTCTCTCTCTCTCTCTCTCTCTCTCTCTCTCTCTCTCTCTATTCACATACACATATACAGGGTGGCGCAAAAGTCAGGAGTCAAAGGAGTCAGAATGGATTTTTTCCGTTCTATAACCGCCACTATTTTTTAACTAAAAATTACTTTTTTAGTTTAAAAAATTTAGTCTTTAGAATTCACTCATCTTTGGGTTGCGTGATTTTTACGATACCCTGTATTTCTCAAACGTCTATTATACCTCCAACTTCGACGATATCATACCCAACTTAACTTAGCATAACCTAACCTAATTTTTATCCCAAATAAACCTCCATGCTTAATAATCATTAATTCAGGCGCAAAATGACTTTTATTAGACCCAGTTATATAATTTAATTATATAATTGATAGATAACGCATGATAAAAGGGACCTTTTCCAGTTTGTGTACCGTTTTTCATATAATTTATTTTTGAGAATATTTTTGTTAAAACTAACGAAAATATCACGACTTAACCTAACCAATTATCAAGGGCGTACAGTTGATCTATTATTAATTATAACATTGTTTGTTTCTGGAATAGTATTTACTATTTGCTAATAGATCAACGATAATTGGTTAGGTTAAGTCGTGATATTTTCGTTAGTTTTAACAAAAATATTCTCAAAAATAAATTATGTGAAAAACGGTACACAAACTGGAAAAGGTCCGATAAAAGATAACGCATCTTATAATTATACAGTATATATGATATACTATATATATGGTATTCGAAAACTCTCTACCCAATGGGAACTTCATTAAAACTCGTTACCAGATTGGAATTACATTTATTTATGGAACCATATCATGAATGTTGAAAATGAAAACGTTTTCCATTCATCTCAAAGCACGTTACAATAATTAATGAAAGTAATTTCCAATGCGTACAGACTTTTCGGACACCCCTAGGGGGAGAGAGAGAGAGAGAGAGAGGAGAGAGAGAGAGAGAGAGAGAAGAGAGAGAGATCTACGATAATAATATATTCAGGAGTGTTGTCACTAACATCAAATATGCCTATTTTAACACGAGAGGGGAAAGTATATTTCCCTTCTGACAAAGTTCAAACTACGATCCAGGTTAATGAGGTCTCTATGACAGCTAATAACGCCTTGGAAAGATTGTGAAGAGGGACAAATTAGTATTGAAACGTTGTCCAATTACGGGATCATACGTACTGAAGTGCGCTTTTCCCAGAATTTCGTAATAAATATCAATATAAATAATCTCTTTGAGAGACGGTGATTGTTTGTAAATATTTATTTCGTCTGTTAAAAAGTTATTTATAGAAATATTATAGGAATAAAGATTCAGTTTATATATATATATTATATATATATATATATATATATATTATATATATATATACACAGGGCCTATCAGAGGGGGGCTAGAACGGCCATTTGGCCTGGGCCTCAAGCTTAAGGGGGCCTCAAATTTAGAAAATTTCAGGTTTGAATATAATGTTTTGCAGTGAAATAATAATTGGGTTTAGCTATGGGCCTCAAAGCTGGAAGTGGCCCGGGCCTCTCTGGACCTCTGAGAGGGCCTGTTATATATATATATATATATATTATATCACTTAGATTTACTAAGGAACTGAAACTATTATATTGTACTGAATTCTATACAAATAGTGTTTAGTCTGGAAATTTTTTTTTGCAGTTGTTCTTCACGAAATGCAAAATTCACAGTAATTACCAAAAGAAGAAATGTAGGTCTTATTGGCTCTATTTTGAATTACTGATTATATTTTAAGTAAATTATGATCATATCGCATGCAGGTAAAAGAGAAAGTGTTGTATAATGAATAATTTAAAATTGAAAATATTATTGCATGGCATTCTGCACAGAGAAATTCTACTCAGTTTAGAAGTAATAGCATTTCATGTACTTTTAAAATATAGGGTTGCACAAAATTTGATAGGTAATGTTAGGTAATGATAGGTATGTTAAAAAAAAACCCACTCTTTCTCACTGTTCAAATTTACTTTAAATATAGGCTGTAACAGAATTGGGGCACCATAGTTACTCGTAATTCATATGGCTGGGAAATTAACGTTAATTTTTCAGCCATATCTGAAAGTGAAATATTAACTAACCTTATAATCTCTCTCTCTCTCTCTCTCTCTCTATATATATATATATATATATATATATTATATATAGAGAGAGAGAGAGAGAGAGAGAGAGAGCGGGGGGGGGGGGGTGTTTATATGCACACAATTCCATATACGCACATTACGACTTTACAAAAAGTGAGTCTTTTTTGCGTGGAGATACGTTATTTATGGTGTCAGTAACAAGGTCTTTTGTTAGATCAGAATCTGTTTACAGATGCGATCTCCGCAAAGTGACCCATTGAGACGTCAGAGATCACAAATGGACCAAAAATAGATCTCAAACGGAATATTAAAAAGAAGAAAGAAAACCAATTCCCGATTTATCGGAAACAGAACTGCGTCTGTCATCACTCGTTTGACGTGAATGAGGTACGAAGGTCGCGCGCTCTCTCTGTCTTCAGCATTAATCACGAAAGTGACAGAACGCGTGTTAGGATATCGGAGGTATCCTGAAATATGTCGGCTAATGCGATTTACACCTATATTGTATATGTAAAGTGTCTATTTTCATACAAAGAGTTTTGACGTACATCGCACTCATTGGATATTCAATACTCTGTCAATACTCTTATTTAATGTTATTACATAAATTCAGGCGATAATATCTATACTTTTTGCAACAATAGTTTGTGGAAAGTGAAGAAAAGTAACAATTTCCCGGTACTTTATATACAAGATCCTAGTAGACATAATTTGAAAACAATCAAAACATTAAAATAAATCAAAACATTAAATACTAAAATTCGAAGCCGGGTGGAGCCATTCGAACACGCATTTGGCGACAACAAGCCCAACGTCAGAACAGAATAGAAAAGAGATTGAATGGCATGTTTTTAATTCATCCCCCAGCACGTATTTTCACTTGATTTGTTCCTTTTAGCCGTGAACATCTGGCCCAAAAGTCCTCATCAATATGAACTTAAGTCGCATTATAGCGCAAATTGCCAATAAATATATACGAACCTCAGTGGTTAAAGTAACTAGCTTAGTTGGATATTTTAGACAAGCTCAGAATGATAATTATTAGAGAGATCAACGAAGAGAAATGAAGATAATTGGAACAAGAGAAATAAAGAGCAAATTGAAAGAGAAAAAAGGTCACAACCTAAAGAGGATTATGATTATAGTGGTATACATGCATTACATACATACAATATATATATATATATATATATATATATATATATATACTATATAATATATATATATATATATACACAATTAAAACTAAGTATTTAATAATTGAAACAAATTTCTTTATTTATAATTGTTAAATTTGTAATTTTAATATATTTTTATCGTTTAATTAATGTCGTGGGTTACAGCACATTTATGTAATATATAATATATATATATATATATATATATATATATATATATATAATCGGTTACTTATTAAAATTTTTAAACGAATACATTTCAATAATTTTATTATAGTTTTCATAAATTTAGTGTCGTTTTTTCTCTTCATACAAACGTTGTTGAAGAATTTTAATAGTTTCTGCTTTTATCGCCACACGGTTTCTTTGTCGAGAAAAATGACTAGAAAAAAGGGATTGGTTCGCGCGAACGTAAATAAATAAAGTTAAAATTTAAAACATTAACGCATTAGCAAATTTATGTTCCCCCCCCCCCCCCCACCCCCCCCCCCCCTCCCACTTTCAAAAACAGACCGGATGTTGATCTAAAATTAATTGTATTTATTTCGTAATAATTTTTAACTACATTCGCTTCAAAACGATACAGTAGAATTACGATAGAAATTCAAATCTAAAATTAAAAATATGTAAAACAAAAGTTTTTAAAATCAAAGGTTTTGTATTGAAGTGTGTGAAATATTAATAGGTTTTATTTAGAATTTTTGTAATTTTAGGATATAAAAAATAATTTAGTTACTGATATTGAATGTACGAGTGTAAATATAATTAAAATTAAAAATTAATCTATTAACTTCAGTGTAATATTGACAAATATTAAGTTTCGCGGAGACCAGTGTTTCGGTAAAGTCGAAATTTGTTACGAAGATCGTGATTGGCAGAAATTGGTCACGTGGAAAATAATTAACCTATCTAAAACGACCACCTAACCTAGTGTAATCTATGAAACTTAATATTAGCCGTAATATTATATTGTTTTATATAATAAATGGAATTTGAGTGTTAAAAGTTTGGGTCTTTTCCGTTTGGGGGCTAGCAGCGAATTTTAATGAAAATCGGTATACTAATGTAGTTTTGGTCGCTGATTTAAAAAATAACTTTCAATTTTTGGAGAAATGAAAAACAAACATGTTAGAGCACTTTAAATAATTAATATGTGTTTTAACTAGCTTAAATTAGTTACGGAGGATTGTGTTAAATTTAGCCAGAGTCACAAACTGCTACTGCTTATGAAAAAGTGCTCTAAGTGTGGGAAAGTGTGTTCCTTTGATAAAAATACCCAGTTCTTTCGTTGCCAAAAGCGTCGGTCAAACGGTAAAAAGTGCAACTTTACGAAGAATACATTTTTTGAAGGATCCCGGCAGATCTGTAAACGTAACAGAAAAAAAATCAAGAATTAATGCCCAGTTACGTCATTTGAATGCTCGGTTAGGTCATTAACCGGTCAATGCCCGGTTACGTCAACTGTACGCCCTTGACGATTGGTTAGGTTAAGTTATGATATTTTCGTTAAAAACACATTAATTATTTAAAGTGCTCTAACATGTTTGTTTTTCATTTCTCCAGAAAAAGAAAGTTATTTTTTAAATCAGTGACCAAAACTACATTAGTATACCGATTTTCATTAAAATTCGCTGCTAGCCCCCAAACGGAAAAGATCCAAAAGTTTTTCAAATGAGGGTCTTTTCCGTTTGGAGCCCACCACGAGATTCTTTTGAGAATAGCACCAGTATTACATTTTGACCCTCTGAATACGAAAATAATATTCTTTTTTTGGAGAAATGCGAACATTTTGCATAATAGGGCAATAAAAATGCAAAATAGATTACATGATATTTATTATGCAAAATAGGTTACATGATATATAGTGTGTGTCATTTACCATTATTTATTCGAACTATATTGGATTTAATTTTCCCAGAAGAGTTCCTTGTTCCATGCATGGTCTGTGTGTATTATATATATATATATATATATATATATATATATATATATTAACATTAAAATTGACCAACTGGTTAGATTAACTAAATGCCCAGTTAGGTCAACTGAATGCCCGGTTAGGTTAATTGAATGCCCGGTTAGGTCATCTGTACGCCCTTGACGATTGGTTGGGCTACGAGCCGCTACGTCGTAGCCAATGTCGTAACACCGCTTCCCGTTGATCAGCGAAGTTAAGCGACATTGGGTCGGATAGTAGTTGGATGGGAGGCCGTCCGCTGCGTCCAGACTATGTAGCGACCCGTGGTTCGGATCCCACGTAAAGCTGTAGGTCCCCTCCATCATATGACCTTAGATGTTGCGAAAGAGGTTAAACAAAACCAATAATTATTATTGACGATTGGTTAGGTTAAGTTGTGATATTTTCGTTAGTTTGTAATTATTTTTGTAATATTCCAGTCTTCCATTCTGTTCCTTTTATGCTTTAAAAGTGTCACGAATGTATATAGCCTAGGTCTTTTGCACGAACTAAGACTAAGATGGCCTATAGCCTACGTCCAATTTTCAATGCAAATTATCATCAAATTTTTGAAGAAACGACAAATTAAATGTACGAAATTCAAACGTTAAAGGGCTGTAACGTTTTTATTATTCATTTATCGGAAAAAATGTATATACTTTTGAAATCAGCGTAAAAAAGTACACATGATGGTAATAATTAATTTTAATTCTAGTGGTGGGCACCAAACGGAAAAGATCCTCAAATGATATGATGACATGGAAGGGAACTGCGTCTTAAAGTTAAAAAAAAATAGAAGCCATGGCTATTAAATCTTGGCACAACTCACGGAGGTCAGATTGTATTTCTTTTCGAAAAACTTCGTCTTTTCAGCAGTAAAAAAAGGTCTTTCCTCGGCTTTGTAATGTCTTTTGACAGCTACTCTCGTCGGGAGAGTAGTGACTTCGTTAGGAGTCAGGTTACCCGCAACTGGGCAAGCATTTTCTCAAACATAGGAGTTGGCGGGTTGCGATGGCTACAACTCCATCAGATAATCGGGTTGGTTGGCTGGCTACGATAGCTACGCCCCTTCCTTATCTTCTGAATCGGGGATTCGAGTTAGCTGGCTGTGATATTTAGAATTCCTTCGGTTCCTTCGTCAGATGGAGGTTAAAGACTCGAATTAGGACTTAACGATACATAACCTTAAGGTTACAAAGTTTCTGTATGTGTGTGTGTGCGCGCGCGCGCGCATGTGTGTGTGTGTGTGCGCGCGCGCGCATGGTGGAGTAATTTTCTGCACTTGAAGAGATACTTATGGCTATTTTCTATCTGTGGGTCCCGTTTACGGAGTACTTTATACAAATATTATTTTATTTAATTATGAGGTAACATTTATAAAATTAATGTATATTGAAATTTATATCTACTAAGAAGATCATTTCCAACCAAATAACTACTTTGATGATGGATTCTTTGTTGGAGACCCAAAACGTTAGTAGAAATGAGTAAATTATTGAGTGAAGTAGCGTCATTGTTTTAACATAAAATGTTTATTAAAAAAGAATGAAAGAAGAAGAAAAGAAAGAAGAAAAAAGGTGAGGCTACTTCAAAGGAGTGTTCTTTTCAGAGTAAATGGTAATGAATAGGCATTAGTCTCATTTGCTCTATGAGGATGATGCAGTGTTGATTAGTAAAAGTGAGGAAGAGTTACGGAGGTTGACTGAGGCGTATGTGGAGGTTTGTACAGTATAAGATGGCTTTTAAGTGTGAAAGGGATGTTAACAAGTGCAAAAGCAAATGGATGATTTTTAAGTATCTTATAAGTCTGGTAAGCAAGAGCAGTACAGGCAGAATTGAAGTGAAAAAGAGAATTCGAGTAGGAAGATTTTATATATATATATAAAGGCCCTCTCAGCAGTCCAGAGAGGCCCGGGCCACTTCCAGCTTTTGAGTCCCACAGCTAAACCCAATTATTACTTTCGCTGCAAAACATTATATTCAAACGTGAAAGTTTCTAAATTTGAGGTCCCCCCCACCCTTAAGCTTGAGGCCCAGGCCAAATGACCCTCCTAGCCCCTAGCCCCCCCTCTGGTAGGCCATATATATATATATATATATATATATATATATAGGGTGTCCCGTAAGTTTGGAACCATAGGGTAATATAAGTAATTCATGTTTTTCCGTTTATGCAAGTGCCCATGATGTCTGAGTAAGGAAGAACGCATCCAGGTAATTCTGCTCGTAGGAAATCGGAGTCAGAGGGAGGTCGCTGAGGAATTTAACAGATTGCATCCAGACCGCGCGCCGATAACAGAGCTGTGTCGGCAAACTTGTAGCAAAGTTCAGGGAAACGGGATCCATAGGAGATAAACCATGCAGTGGACCTCCGAGGACATCCACCGACGATGACACAGCCGCTATCATCCTCGCTCATTTCACAAACAGTTCCCAAAAGTCTCTTCGGCGTTTTTATTGCTGTTTTTATCATTTTGCCCTATGGTTCCAGACTTACGGGACACCCTATATATAACTTACAACCTTACAAAGGTTCCGTGCGGTGATTTCTCATTTCGCGAAGGTCAGAGAGAGAGAGAGAGAGAGAGAGAGAGAGAGAGAGAGTATTGCTAAGAAGTAAACGGTTGTCTGCTTGTGAATATCACAAAGGAATACAGAAAGAAATGTTTGTGTTAATTTTGTTAAGGTATGAAATTAAGGTATGAGATTTGTGTGAAAGAACTAGAATTAGAGCGGATGAAATGGTTAATCTGAGATGTATAAAGGGAGTAAGAAGGTTTAACGGAGTGAGAATGAAGAGGTGATGCAAAAGTGTAATGTGATCAAGTTCTTGGAAGAGAGAATGAATAAAATTTGCTGAGACGGTTTGGTCATGTGTAGCGGATGGGTGAAGAGCGTATAGTGAAAAAAGGCGTACATAGCAGAGTGGCCAGGTAGCAGAGCTGGGCACTTCCGCAAACCGCAAATTCCGCAATTGCGGAAGTATGTTTTTCGTTTGCGGATTTGCATTTGCGGCAAAGTCATCGCAAATTAGTGAATTTGCGTTGCGGAACTAAGACCGCAAACGCAAATCTTTCCGCAAATTTCCCAAAAGGGCCAGCCTGACCTCTGACAACTTCGAACGTCTCGTGTTCATGAAGGGGAACATGGACTTATTAAAACTGGATTTGGCTCAGTTACTGGAGGAGGACGACTGAACTTGTTGACAAAGCCAGAGGCGTACACTTGTAGAGGCTAGAGGGGTTGAGTTGTACAGTGAGTTCAAGTTGTGTACAGTCACAGTGTTAACTTAATTTAACTTGTGTAATGTAATGTGTGTACAGTTACTACAGTTACAGTACAGTCTTCTCTAACGTGTCTAAGTCTCAAAATTTATGAAATTCAAATGATTAAATTTATTATTTAATTTATTTACTATTTACTTGCAGGAGTGTTTTTGTCAATATAATATATCAATATATGTAGTATTTTTATTTCTTCTACAACAGTGATTTATTGTAATAAATTATTTAGCCTTGTTTTTAATAAAAACAAGGCTAAAACATTAAACATTAAAAAGATATAAAAACTTTTTATACCTCTTTAATGTTTTGGATACTTTTTATAGTTAAAATTGCGATTGCGGAATTTGCGGTTTGCGGAAGTGTTTGCGGAAGTGCCCAGCACTGTAAAAAATTGGAAATATGGTTTGCGTTTGCGGATTTGCGTTTGCGGCACCAAAAATGGCAAGCAGTTTGCGGATTTGCGGTTGCGGAAGTGATTTTGAGTTTGCGGTGCCCAGCTCTGCCAGGTAGGCGTATGAGAGCGAGCCTACATAAATGGTGAATTGACAGTGTGGAAAAAGTTATTTCTAAACGAGGTATGGAGTGGAAGAAGGCAATTCCACTGGTGAAAGTGAAGGATGTGTGGAGAAGTGGGAGTATAGGAGTGTATGAATGTTTAACGACTAGCAGGAGAAGATTCTGCCTCCTCGTATGAAGGTGAAAGATAGATAATGGAGAACGCAGCTGCAGTTGTTCTTGCGGCGATCTAAATCAAGGAACCAAGAGGGAACTTGCACAGAGTATCGGGAAATGAGGCCTGGGGTAATGTAATGTATCTCACTGTCATGTAGTCTTCACGTCGGCTGTGCATGACTTTCGGCAGCCAAATGGATTATTGTGCATCATATCAAACGTATAATTTTACCTTCATTCACGTAATTATGTGTTATCAGATTAATGGAAAAATGAAATTAAGCTAAAAATATTTTAGGTTCCTTCAAAATCGCCATTGAAATCTTATTTTCTTCAAAAGGTAGACGTTTTTCCCTTGTACTCTCGTGTGTGTATATATATATATATATATATATATATATATACACACACACACACACACATATATATATATATATATATATGCTGCAAACCCACAAGGAAAAAAAAAACGATTCCAAGGGCTTTCATGTATTCAGAGCTACACCTCGTCAGGGAATCCCATATATATCAGAAAACCTTTTCATATTTCTGAGCTTTAAAAAATCTACGGAAACTAAATGCAACATTAGAATTATTCTTATTCATTCTAATTAGGGGTGCACCGATTAATCGGTATAGGCACCTGGCATGCCGATTAATCGGCATTTTTGCCGATTATTTTCTTAATATCGGCCGCTTAATCGGTATCGGCAAGCTTGGCATAGGTAGCGTCGACTGGGGCGAATTGGGTCACCAAATGGGAAATGATTTTTTTGCTGATGCGACATTCTTAAAACTATAATTACAATTTTTTCTAGTTTTTACCACTAAATCACAAAACTTTAACCTTTTGTCTCTTTTTTTAAACCCAGCAGTTAGGAACATCAAAATCATTTTACACTGAGTCACATGTATAGAAGACAAAATTTTTAGCAAAAAACTACCTTATTTCAATCGAAATAAACTTCATTAACCAAACATAAATGATTAAGACAACACCGAAATGAAGCTTTATTGAAAATACACATCCTGGTAAAAAACAATCAAATTCTTCAAAGTAGCTAGCTATGGTAGCTATCTTCATATAAAAATATTTTCCTTAAAATAACTAAAAATTAACTTTTTAAAAATGGTTTATTTATTCAATATATTCCTTACAGTTGCTTGAAGTGTTGGAAAAATTTTTATTTTTATTTTAAAATTTTTTGAGATTTTAGTTTAAATCTGAAAAAAATCAACTTTGCCAATAAGAATAAATCACTTTAGTGTACCAATTTACTTTGTAATCTATCTATTCTATCTATATTATAATAAGAGAGCTGTCCGCATGTCCGTCACACTTTCAGAAATTGTGAGAAAAAATTGTGAGAAAAAAATTCAGAAATTGTAAAAAAAATTCAGAAATTGTATTACGGGCGGCAATGTGAAGCTCAAGATTTTCATGACTGTGTTCTTTTCTGTAGTTTAGCAATGGGGGAAGGGTGGGGCTGGGGGTAATGGGGGATGGGTGGGGTAATGGGGAGGATGGGGGTAATGGGGGAGGGGGTTAGCCCCCAAGTTGTATGAATGGGGGTGAGGAGGTTTTGGGAGATACCAGATTCAGAAATGTTGACACAATGTGAAGCTCAAAATTTTCACGGGTGGGTTCTTTTTTTGTAGTTTAGCCTGTCTAACCGTCAGCGAAGTGGCGGGAACTGTACTAGTCTAATACTATAATAAGAGAGCTGTCCGTCTGTCTGTCTGTCCGTCACACTTTCAGAAATTGTGAGAAAAAATTGTGAGAAAAAAATTCAGAAATTGTAAAAAAAATTCAGAAATTGTATTACGGGCGGCAATGTGAAGCTCAAGATTTTCATGACTGTGTTCTTTTCTGTAGTTTAGCAATGGGGGAAGGGTGGGGCTGGGGGTAATGGGGGATGGGTGGGGTAATGGGGAGGATGGGGGTAATGGGGGAGGGGTTAGCCCCCAAGTTGTATGAATGGGGGTGAGGAGGTTTTGGGAGATACCAGATTCAGAAATGTTGACACAATGTGAAGCTCAAAATTTTCACGGGTGGGTTCTTTTTTTGTAGTTTAGCCTGTCTAACCGTCAGCGAAGTGGCGGGAACTGTACTAGTCTAATACTATAATAAGAGAGCTGTCCGTCTGTCTGTCTGTCCGTCACACTTTCAGAAATTGTGAGAAAAAATTGTGAGAAAAAAATTCAGAAATTGTAAAAAAAATTCAGAAATTGTATTACGGGCGGCGATGTGAAGCTCAAGATTTTCATGACTGTGTTCTTTTCTGTAGTTTAGCAATGGGGAAGGGTGAGGGTGGGGGGAAGGGTGGGAGTGGGGGGAAGGGTTGGGGTGGGCGGAAGGGTGGGGGTGGGGGTAATGGGGATGGGTGTGGTAATGGGGAGGGGTGGGGGTAATGGGGGAGGGGGTTAGCCCAAGTTGTATGAATGGGGGTGAGGAGGTTTTGGGAGATACCAGATTCAGAAATGTTGACACAATGTGAAGCTCAAAATTTTCACGGCTGGGTTCTTTTTTTGTAGTTTAGCCTGTCTAACCGTCAGCGAAGCGGCGGGAACTGTACTAGTATATTATAATAAGAGAGCTGTCCGTCTGTCCGTCACACTTTCAGAAATTGTGAGAAAAAATTGTGAGAAAAAAATTCAGAAATTGTATTACGGGCGGCAATGTGAAGCTCAAGATTTTCATGACTGTGTTCTTTTCTGTAGTTTAGCAATGGGGGAAGGGTGGGGTGGGGGTAATGGGGGATAGGTGGGTAATGGGGAGGGGTGAGGGTAATGGGGGAGGGGTTAGCCCAAGTTGTATGAATGGGGGTGAGGAGGTTTTGGGAGATACCAGATTCAGAAATGTTGACACAATGTGAAGCTCAATTTTCACGGCTGGGTTCTTTTTTTGTAGTTTAGCCTGTCTAACCGTCAGCGAAGCGGCGGGAACTGTACTAGTTTAAAAAATAAGGAAATAGATTAACTAATTTTGAAGGAACACTAGATCTATTTATTTTAAATAACAATGAATAGGTATTTTGGCTAATGAAAATAACTACTGACTGAGTTAAAAAGTTAATATCCTAAACCCTAGAATCAATTTTTAAAAAAAAATTATGAAAATAAAATTGTAATCTGGGAAAATAAGAATAAAATATAAATATTATTTGACTTACCATCAGTTTTTGGTTTTGCAAAGTTGTCTGAATCATTATATAGTTCTGTTAGAGGCTCTCTCCTTGTCTTCTGATGTAACAAAATTTCATTTTGAACCGTGGATCGAGTACTGTTGCTAGGATTAGTTTAGATTCTTCTTTATACTTGTTAAATCTTTCTTTAAAACTACCTCTGACTTCCTCAAGAATGGTTTGAATACCTTTGACATTTGTCACAGCAAAATCCAGATATTTTTCCATTGATACAATAAAAGGAATGACTTGAGAAATTAATGCATCTGCAAAGCTCATCTCTTTGGTCGCTACTTCAAACTGTTTGAGAACCATGACAAGTGTTTCGGCAAGCTCCCATTGGTCATCTGTTAAGCAAGTATGCTTTTTCCCTATACAATATAGGATTATGCTTTCTTTTGCTCAACAATGCGTGCTAGCATATAATAGGTGCTATTCCACCTAGTTGATGCGTCTTGGATGATAGCATGCTGCGGTAATTTAATTTCATTTTGTATTTCCTTTAAAGCATCTCGTGCTGAATAGAGTGATGGAAATGAGTTGCCAATTTCGTACAACCGCAAGCATCCTTTACGCTTCTCTGTTCTTTTAATACTTTATCTTGTATGCATAATTGAAGTGTATGTATAACACAACAAAATGAGGAGTCTTCTAGGCCACTCTCCTAATAGCAACTTCATATTTGTCGCATTATCAGTTACGATCATCTGTATCTTTTCCTTATTGATGTTCCATTTTTTGAGGGAGTCTGTTAAAAACTTTGCTATTTTAACTCCAGCATGTGAGCCTTCAAAATGGGACATTTGTAAAACAGCTTGCTCAGGTCCAAACTCCTCATTTATCCAGTGGGCTGTTAAGCTATAAAACGAATGCAGACTATGACTAGCCGTCCATCCATCTGTAGTAAGGCTGACATATGACGCATTATCAAGCTTGGTACGTAGAGTAGTTTCCAATTTTTGGTAAATGAAGGGGATGACACTTTCTGCAAAATGCTTTCTCGATGGTATAGTGCAGTGGTTCTTAACCTTTTTACTACCATGCCCCCTCTAGGAATTGGTCCTTCCCTCCACGCCCCCCTTCAATCAAAATAACATTCTCAATAACTTCTCAATATTAGCCCATGCTCTCGTTAAGAGAATAACAAATACAATTAGAGAAATTCCTGTTTCTAGGGGGGCGCGCCCCCCAGGTTAAGAACCACTGGTATAGTGTATCTAGGCTCAAGATGGCTTATCAAATTTTTAAAGCCAATGTCTTCTACAACTGAATAGGGTTGCAGATCGTAGCAGATCATTTCTCCAATCTTCAAAGTAATAACTCTAGCTCTATTATCATTGATTGCCCATTTCTTTTTCTTTTCCAGTAGATTCTCCAATGATGGTTGTAACAGAGTTTTATCTTGACTTGTTAACTTGCTGTCTGATGATTGTAGTTCATGTACTTCTGGTTTCTACATGTTCAAATTCTGATATAGTTTCTTCTAATGATTTCCTATTGGAGGGGCCTGGTTTTTCCAACGAAACTATCTCAGTTTTCTATCTTTATTTGATGATTCGTCACTTGGAGAGTCAGTAACTTTCTTTGACAGAAAAGTGGACATGAGTATGCTTTGACTTGTTAGTGATGTTTTTTTTTTGCTGGATGCTGTTGCTTGTTGAGAGCTTCAAGTTTGTTAAAAGAGCTTTGTGCTGAGACTTAAGATGGCTTCTGAGGTTTGATGTAGTCATTTATGTGTTTCCTTTCCTCCTCTGGATATAAGCGCACCACATACTTTACACTTTGCTTTGCTAGTATCTTCTGAACAGATGGCAAAAAAATCCCAAATTGGGCTGGTTTTGGAAGATTTAGACATAGCTCATATTAGTGTTGTAAAATTCTCGGGAATAATCTTTAGGAGAATATTCTCTGAACCGAGAATGTTTGATAATTTTCTTTTATAGAATATTTGAGGGGGGTTTCAACTATTCTGATACAACTTAACTTCAGTTCCTGTCAAAATGGAGAAATTCTAAGTCAGAAGTGAATGATAGGATGAGTGAAGAAATAAATAAATAACTAATTTATATTAGTACTGTATTTTAGTAACTATATATCAGAACGTATTTATTAGCTATTGTTATGGTTCCCATTATACAGTTACAGGTAAAACCGTAACGATATGTATATTGAAATATAAAAGACAAACCGGAAAACACCGAATTATATCATACCACAATCACAACTGCCATTATAAGAACTAGATTGCCAATTCCACATAACATATATCACTAACTCTCACAGCTATATCAGTATGTACGGTATTTTAGTAACTACGGTATATCAAAATATATTTTAGTAACTATATCAGTATGTATTTTAGTAACTATATTAGTAATTATTTAAGTAACTGCAATAGTATGTATTTTAGTATATATACCAGTATGTATGTATGGATTTGTATGTATGTAGGCTATGTATGGACTTTTTATTATACCTAACGTAAATTTCCCCTACCTTATCAAGGTTTCCCTGTTCCCTTAAAGAACAAGAAAAGCATGTGTAGATGCTTGCTCTATTTGCTATAATGTTATAAAATAGGGTATTATATTTTTGTTGTAAATAACCAACTATATTTTTGTTGTAAATAACCAAATAATATTAAAAAAACAATACTAATATTCAATCTTAAATGTATAAATTTAAAAACAAATTTGAAATAATTTTGAATGATTCAAGCTGATCAAGCAGTTATAAATAATGCTAAGCTTAAGAAAACCAGTTTAATAACACTTTCAATTTGTTATTCAAATTATTATCCAAAATGGCAAAAAAAATACTTCAAAAAGAACTACCTGGCCTACCATAAAAGGTTCAACAGAAAATATCACAATCACGTGTAGATACTTGCTTTTGCTATACACAACCACAACTAACCAAGGAAATAATTTGCCATCCTGTATATAGGTACTATTTTCTCCCAATCCGGAGTATTCCAGAATGTTCTGGAATCGTCTAGAATATTCTAAGACATTCTAGAAAGTTCCATAAGGTTCTGAAATATTCTAGAATTCTATAAAAAGCTGTAAAACAATCTAAAACTCTTAAAACTAAGAAAAAAGAAAATTCTCGAATATTCTCGGTGAATAATATTTTGGAGTATCAATAAAAAACTTTTATTAAAAACAAAAAACAAGCTCACATCGCTAATTAAGTAATAAGTTTTTTTATATAGTAAATAAAAGTAATAATAAATAATATAATATTAATTAATATACATTACATTGGGTTATACTTATAATTTTTCTAAATTGATGCCGATTAATCGGTATCGGCAAATTGGTATCGGCCGATTAATCGGTATCGGCAAAATTGAGGTATCGGTGCATCACTAATTCTAATTCAAAATAAATATTATTTTCCCATTTTGTAAAAAAAAAAAAACAATAAATAAAAACTTCTTCGATTTTTCGATAAATTTAGTAAATTAAAACACTTTATTAAGGGGATCAATCGGTTGTATTTTTTATTTCTCATTAAAAGCATTATTAAGAGCCCAGTAAAGCCTAAAGCTTAAGAGTCAAATAAAATAAAATAAATAGTTCAATTTCACAATTATTTATGTTTAAACAAAAACAAAAACAGAAATTGTAAAACTGTATTTATTTTACAATAAAGGTTATTCAGTTCATTTTAAAAATTCAATTCAATATCAAGAGAGTTCTGTTTCTAGACATGTTGATAACGAATTGATTTGTATAGCGAACCATTCATAAAAGAAACACCTTCATGCCACATCCTGTACTTCCACTAATAATAATAATAATAACAATAATATAATAATAATAATAAGAAGAATAAGAAGAGAAGAAGAAGAAGAAATATGAATAAAAATCGAAATAGTAAATGTAATTTAACTTACAGTATATTTTGATGTATTTGTCGAAATTCCACATTCCCGTTTTGTGACCATAAATGGACGGTTGAAAAAAAATGCTAAAATTCTTTTAATTACTCTTTCCGCACAAGTGATTTATATACTGTACATATATCACTTTGTATAGCGTATATCTGAGGCGTAACTACTCGTTACAAAGTGATTGATGTAAGCAGATTACCTTCGAGAAAAAGTAAGAATTTTAATATTTTTGCGGATAGGTCACACTGATTTTCAACCATTCATTTAGAAATTTTACATTTTCTAAAAACCAAAAGCGCGTGAGTGAGTTACTTTAAGCCTTCATACTACAAGCATTATTTTGCACTATGGGACTATTTCCTCAAGTGTAGAGAAGGTAGAGTAAAAATGTCATACTTTTATTTCGGTTAAAAATTAAAAAATCCAAACCTTTTAAAGTGTGACACGTTTAAAAAATCACTCGATATTACTTTCGTTTACTTTTGTTGGCTTCGAGCAACTGTTTAGGATTGATTCGCGCGTTTGACCCCCTGCAGCATCCCGCTTCATTTGGAAAATTTCACGTAGGAGGGAGTTGCCTTCTACTCTCATCCTGCCCTCATAGCCAGCTACGCATTGCTAGCCAGGAAATTTACGCATATGAAGTGTTTAATTAATCTCGTTGCAGTTCAGATCATTCTTATTTTATTCTTCATTCGGATATGACAAATTCTAAAGTGGGAATCTCGGATGAAGCTGTTCCCAAATTGAAATTCCCATTCCCGTTTTGCAGTTCTCCGTTCTGGTCATTATTGCTTGCAGTTACGTTACAGCTAGATCACTATCTGAGCTAAGTAGTTGAGCATTAAAGACCGCTTACGTTCAGACCTTACAACGTTAGATTATATGCTGAAGTTATATTAGATTTGTATTAGCCTTTTACAGCCAAGTGTCACTTTACTGATTTTTTTCTAGCTAACGCCAGACGATTTTATTCAGTTTCGGAAAAAACCTCCGTGCAGTAAAGGGTTAACCTAATCTAATCTACTTAGTTAATCATAATCCTGGTCAAGTCTAATTATATTAATTTGTTAGCCACACTTTCTCGAGTGTGTATTATGCAGTACGAAAAGGTTCATTTTCAGACTGCAAAAGAGACTGAAGGTAACACGAGTCAAAAGATGATCCTTAATGCAGAACTCCACAAGGGGACCATCTTGTTTCACTAATTTAATAGCAGATTAAGGGTATTAAAAAAAAAATGGCATGGCCTGACGACATTTCACTAACGTGACAGTTTATCAACAAGTTTCTTTAGGTTAGGTCAGGTTAGGTTAGGTTGGGTTCGGCTAGGTTGTTAGGTTAGGTTAGGTTTGATTCGGTTAAGTTAGGTTAGGTTAGGTTTGCTTCTGTTCGGTTAAGTTAAGTTAGGTTAGGTTCGGTTAGGATAGATTATTAGAATGTCGACAAAGTTTTCTATCAATGAAATGTCCATAGGTCCTAAAGAATAGATTGACTTTAAAACTTGATAAATTATTTAATTAAGATACACTGTTTTAAACATATGCGTGATTTCGGGCTATAGCGTTTGCACCAAAATTTAGCTATTTATATGCGCCAAATTGTGTTCATTTTATATCCTTTAGTTTAGGTTAAGATAGGTTAGATTAGGTTAGTTGAACTCGCATGTAGATTTATACCTAAACGAATTAGCACACTCGAAAGAGATATACGTTTAAAAATAAATGGGGCTACTTCGTGGCTGAGGTCGTAACACCACTTCCAGTCGATCAACGAAGTTAAGCGACATTGGATCTGAAGAGTAATTGGATGAGAGACCGTCCTCTGCTTCCAGATTATGTAGCGTGGTTCTGATACCTAAAACTGTAGGTCCACTCCCTTACCCCGTCATATGACCTTAGATGTTGCGAAAGATGTTAAAAACCCATCAAACAAACGATCGGAAGCGAATTAACACATTTTAGCGGATAAGTTAAATTTTGTCGCCAACGCTATAGCACTCATTGTTTATTTAACGAACTTTAAGAGAAATCTCTCATTTGTATCTCAATTAAGAAACCAACTTTATACTTCGTAAAATGAGGAACCATCGCATGGAACACTTAAAAGGTTGAAAAGTAAGATATGATAATTTTCATTAAACATTTTGATCCTTTAATAACTTCTCACATTTTCAAGTAATATTTGCGCTAACTTTAATTTATTATTTATTTCTTCGTTAATTTATAGTTCAGTTATGCTCTTTATTCCTGAAACGTATATTCTAAAATTAATATATATATATAATTATATATATATATGATACGGACCATTCTGAGTTCATTCCCATATATATATAGTGCCTTTTTTGTAAAAAAAAAAGGTGCCGGTACTCATTGGGATATATATATATATATATGGGCTACGTAGTGGCCGATGTCGTAACACCGTTTCTCGGAGATCAGCGAAGTTAAGCGACATTGGGTCTGGGTAGTAGTTGGATGGGAGACCGTCTTCTGCGACCAGATTATGTAGCGACCCGTGGTTCGGATCCCACGTAAAGCTGTAGGTCCCCTCCGTCATATGACCTTAGATGTTGCGAAGGAGGTTAAACAACCCCAATTAAAAAAAAAAAGAAAATATATATATATATATATATATATTAACATACATCATAACATTAACTTACCGTTTTATAGAAAATTCCAAATTTTCATCAAGTTCTCATCTGCTTCAATATGTCGACTTCGTTCCTTGCTGTTAGTGTCAACTGCTGAGTGGCGCTTTCGGAGTAACCATAACTCTACGTATTTGTTAGGATCAAAATGTGGAAGAGGCGGTCCCACAAGTTTGATAAACAGGAGGGCTGAAACAGTTTTCGTCATTAACGAACATTAATGAGTATTAATTACAGTTGCCAGTTTGTCACAAAATAACTCAGTATATGTTGCATAATAAATTGTATTTTGTGTACTAGCTCGTAGTTGTTTATTTTTAGATGCCTTACATTTGTTGTGTGCGTAAAGTTTATCTTCAATTGATTTCACTGCTTACCATATAACAACTATACTTGCCATGAAATAAAATAGGTATACAGTATAATTTATACTACAGAATATTATAATACAATATCGCTTAAGTTTTAGAAAACTTAAAAATTGAATAAGAAAGATTCTAGATAATCTACGAATTAATTATTCAAAAAAGGTGCCGGTACGCCGTACCGGTGCGTACCGTCACAAAAAAAGCCTGTATAATATATATATATATATATATATATATATATATATATATATATTTCTGCTTGTCAGTTAAGTGTATATATATATTTTTTTTTAAATAAATAAGTAACTTTGTAACTAAATTTATATTTAGCAACTGAGGCTATACATTTCCTTTGAACAGTATGTTTTGCTAATATGTTTACAGTATCGCTTCATTTTAGTTGAAAATATTTAAAAAATGTACAACTTTTACGAAAAACGTAAGTCGGATTTATAATAAAGAGATTTGTGCATGTTTCTAGTTACAGAATCCGCATTTATATTTTTTTCTTTTCCTTTAAGTCAATGAAAATTCACCGAGGCGTAGAAATACCTCACGCTGGGCGCGCAGAAGAGCTCCCTCAGAGGTAGTTTGAGAATAGTCGATACTGCCCAGCGGGAGGTGGCCAGTAATGATGGCGTAAGTTTCCTGCCCTACAAAAGGCTTTGGTTAGGCGCCTACAGTCCTACAGAACCCCTCCTATGTCTCGTTCAGTAAGGAGATTAGGAATTTAATAAAAAGACTTGACCGGGCTCGATCCACGAACTCCAATTTCAGGAATATTTGCTTCGCATCCTGTCTCGAAATTTTGGAATTGAGTGGATTCCTATCTGTGTACAGGAATTAAGGGAACCAGCTTCAATAAATTATGTTTAAATAAAAATGTTTCAATGTTTATGATTGTAAATTTTTGGAATCTAATTTTAATAACAATTTTAACAATTTAAAATGGAATTTCATCTCGAGGGATTAACATTCTTCATATTTATAAATACTTTTTTCACATTATATCACATAATGCACCCTTGGCCCCTCCTTCCTGCATAAAAAAAATAATAATAATATTGCTTTATGATACCACAAATAATAAGAAATACAGCAAATGCAGAAAGAGGTTATCATGGGTTAGCACAATGAAAAATAATAAAATTTTATCAAATAGGACTCCCCGGCCCCCGCCCCCACCCACCTCATTATCTGTGGTTATATTTCAAATGCCGAAAGTCTGAAAACAAACGAGGAAGTTCTTGAGGATTATCATTTAAATTGTACTAAACTCTTTGTCATTATAGTGTAACTTAACGTATGCTAATAATTCTATATAGAAAAGCTCATTAGGTTGAGGAAGAATGACAACGAGCAAAAGCATTGAATTTGCTTATACAAGAACATAAAGTGAAAACTATAGAGAGTAATTTTGACTTAAAAATTTATATTATTTCATTTTAAAACATAAACTTGTTTAATTTTATACTAAAATCGCAAGATCTAAAGACATTCTTATACTTGCCTAATATTTTCCTACAAATTCCACTACATTTTTTGTATATAGTGTTTATAGTGATTAACTAATATTCGTGTTTTATTATTTTAAGAATTTATCAGTTTATCAAGCTTAATTTTATTCTTAAATGAACATCTCGTGTATAACTTCATCCGTAACATCATTTTATAGTAAAGAATAAAAGATTTTTGTTTATTTTGTTGGCATTACCTGTTAAAATTCAGATAATAAACACGTTATGTTAATAAATATGTTTTGTAATTCTATATGATTTAGGATGAAGAATAAATTTTGTATATTAATTCCTTTAGTTTGCGAAATGAACAATATGCTTTTTTACGATTGGTTATGAAATCAAAATTCTTTGTAGGGGGAAAATCTGGCTGGTTTATTTCTACATTTAATTTGGTGAACAAAACTCTCACTCCGCGTGACGTTTCCAAAACAGAAAAAGAATCCCATTATTAATAAACGAATACAATGAAAATATTTGAATTCTTTCATTCTTCGTCTTTATTTGATTGACAAGAAAAAATTTTCGTAATGAGAATTCTATTCCAATACGACTCGCGATTCTTCCCACGGCAGGAATCGATTCTACGACATGGAAACCTTCTAAACCCCAATAAAGGAAACTCGGGACAACCTCCGACAGGAGAGAATTCCCACTTTGCTCCTGAGGGAGATGCCACCTAGAGGCACCAGTCAAAAGAAGAAGGACGAAAGAGTCAAAGAAATCGTCAGTGGTGGTGTCACTCGTTTGTTCTGTTTGCGTTCATTTATTGTTTGATTTCGAGAGAGAAGGATTTTCTTTGTTTGTTTTTTTTTGTTATTTGTTCAACTGACTTTGTTTTCACTTTCCCGACAACGAAGAAAATATGTCAGGAAATTATTAAAATGGTTTTTTTTTTATTAAATATTACTTAGGATTATTTTCTATATAAAAAATTTTAGATTTAGTTTCTCAAAACGAGTATTTTATTCATACCCGAAGAAAATGTTTATTTTGAACCAGATAATTTTAATGAGATTCATTAACAATTTCTATGACTACCTCAGTGACGGAATGCGGAGACACGCAGAGACTCTTACACAATCTAATCTTGCCCAAAGCTGTTCGTGAAGTCAAGTGGAATGGTCTATTTTGGACTCCCAATAGAGTTCTTTCATCGCGTGAGAAGAATCACAACTCGGAGGAATTCAACTCTTATAAAGAAAGAGGAAAGTATGATACTTCGCTCTCTGCAGTGTTATATATATATATATATTATCTATAATATATATATATATATATATATATATATATATAGATTTACAAGAAGCAGTATCAAGACGCAGTAAATCAAAGAAATTGAACAACACTGGGTCTGGGTGAGAGTTGGATGGATGGGTGACCGTTCTCTGCGATCAGGTGATATAGCTACCTGTGGTTCAGGACGTCACGTCACCTCCATCATAAACAAAAATTTCTAAAAAAACATAAAAAAATTACTAATTGGTAAATATGTTTTTCTTTTGGTATTTTATTTATTTTTAGTGACACCAATAAAATTTAAAAACCAAAACCAAATCAATACGAATTAGTAAAGTTTTATGTTTTTTTGAAACTTCACGTTTCTGGGCGAACTTATTTCCAAAACTGTACGCTGTACGGTTATCATCTCGCGCGCAAAAATTGATAACAGACACGTTAATCCAATTATAAACTGGAAAGAGACCAAAGTAAACAAAATAGAAAATAATGGAAAACTTCTTGATCACTTTTATTGATGAAAGAGAGCCTCGTATAATCTTCCCACCTAGAGTGCCATTTACACGTACGAACATCAGCTGGTAATATGGAAACCCTTTCACGATGCCAAGTCATGCAGAAGTCATCTGTGGAGCCGCTGCAGATACTTTCTTCTTGTTTATTATGGTTAAACTCACGACACAGACAGAATTAATTTGCTACTTCGAAGATGGTTTTTGTTACAGAAAGACATCCTTAATGAAATGGAAACATTCAAGGAAATAATTTCAAATGTAACATTAAATCAGCAACAGGTGAAGTATTAGGTTTTATATACAGTATATATATATATATATATATATATATATATATATATATATATATATATATATATATATATATATATATATCAAGGCTCGAAATAACTTTTTTCCTCACCCGCCAACCGGGCGGGTACTCAGTAAAATGTATCCCCCGGAAAAAAATTCCACACGCCCGAAATTTATAATACATTACATACATTAAGAATTAAATACATTCTTAATTAAAAATGAGAATTACATACATTCACTTTTTATAGTGTACTGTAGTGTAGTTTTTAATAACCAGTCTTTCAAAATCTACCCGCCAACCGGGCGTATAATTTAGAATTTGTACCCGCCCGACCCAAAATCTATCCGCTCGAGCCCTGATATATATATATATATATATATATATATATATATATATATATATATAATATATCTATATATATATATATATATAAAATTTAACTAAAGTTAAAAAGAAACTTCCCTAATGTTTAGGTGACATCTCACCTGCCAACCAATTAGGGTTGCCCAACTACTACTCATAATAATTTTCAGTAATATTACATAAAACTAAATATGACATTTAAAGATACAGTATATTTATATATAACAAAATATATTTATAAATATATTTTTTTAATCTTCCTAATTATTTTACTCGATATTAGTGAAAACTGTTATGAGTAGTTGGGTAAATATACTTTTACGCATCAGTCAGTATCGTTTGTCTTCTGATTGGATTCCGTTCCATTGTGAAACTGTATACCTTAAAAAGCTTTTTGGTCTCAGCTCGCATCCTCACTCTTTAATTCGTAAGTTTGTCAACAATTTCCTAGGAAACGTAAATCAGTCCAACCTATATTTACTATGAAACTCCCGTACCTTTTTTGATGCAGGAAGGCGGGGCCAAGGGCGAATGCTGCAAAAACGTCTTTCCCATCATAGGATCACCATACAAAAACTTTACACTACACTTAGATACCTTCATATAAACATTTATCCAGAGTGTAACTTTAAATTCATTGGTATAAATCCGTGTGCGATACAGGTTTTTTTTCCATCACAAAGAACATTTAACAAAAAAAAAAAATGAAGTCCTCTCTCATTTATTTATAGGTTCGCTGACTGTAATACCAGCTGCGTATATATGACAAATCATCTTACAGTTGAAACAGAAGATGGATAAACCCAAGGGCATTTTCCATAAACCAGGATTTCCTCAAGCCAAGCCTGAATCTTTGATGATCTATAACCATTCAGAATAACACCTTAACCAATCGCTCATGATAAACCCTTTACATACTCGTACTCAAATTCAAACCAACCTTAAGTGAACAAAATAATACCATTCAACTTCACATCCAAACTGCATACAACTTTAGAGTAACCAACTAAGTCTTGCCCTTTCACTCGCTTTAGTTAGCTCATGCAAAGTTTCTTCAAAGCCTCAAACTGTTAGATAAGCCCGAATTTACTTACGTTAATCATTGTACTTTTGTAGTTCTTCATCTCACTGAGTTTTAGCATCGTATAATGGTTTATAGGTCTCCCAATTTTAAGCTTTATATTATCTATTTAATTTTCACTCTATAATTTAGCATTCATTCACAATTCAACAACTCTCTGAATATAAAATAGCACACTGTATAAATAGTTCTTGGACACAAACGTTATTCCCTAAGCAAGCATCAGCGCTTTCCTTAGTTTTCATATAAACATGTCCACATTAGTAAAGGGGGGGAAAAAAACTCTGGCTATTTAAAGGCAAGAAAATGCAATTAAGGTGGGTTAATAAAAAAATAAAATTACCCTACGCACAAAAAAATTATTTTTTAACCTGTATCTATATTCTGTATTAAAAAAACAATGAAACTAAAAATTTACAAATTCTTGCGAGAGTCAAGACACGAAAAACTCTCTCCCATTCATGAAGTGACGTTAGAATAATCCTCCTTGTTAATAGGAGATGAAAGGAAATGCGAGAGAATGAACACCACCCAAACGACAGACAAAGCCATTTCATCATCTGAAGACCTAATGATGATGATAATCCCATTTGAATTAATGTAACTTAACCACCACCACCACCACCACCACCACCACAGGTTGTGTCTCACTAATGTCTGAGTAAACGCTTTAATTTGGGTCAGGTTTGGTTTAAGGTGGTACTTAAGTATCTCGATAGAGGTCTTGTCAATCGTGTGAGCAATTATATTATCTAGGGAGCTGAGGAATGGGCTTAAGGCGTCACAAATAAAACATGGACTTCAATATTTCTATATTTCTTCTATCCCTTTTTCGCTATTAAAGACATTAAAGATGGAAATTGGGGTCTTTCAACATCTGCTCAACCTTTAAATAAATGTTGACCGTTTGTACCCTGGTTCTTTTTACATCACTGGACTGTAGTTCTCTACGAACATTTCTCTCTCTCTCTCTCGGAAAAAAATAGTCCTGCTACTGACCCTTCTATAACATCCCTCTTCATTTGTGGGATTTGATGAAAGAGAGAAGTGCTTTTTACTCTCATCCTTTCCTCGTAACCTGCCACGCATGGATAGTCAGGAACCCCTTGGCTTAAGAATGTGATAAAACAACTTTTGAATGTTATTATTAACTGAATATTTGGCAGATTATACATTTCCCTTTGGTAAGATATTATACAGATTTGGACCTCGTATACTAAGTGAGTTTTCCATTTTCGTTTCACAGACTCCTTGTCCTGTTGCCTAAGGGACAATGGAAAGTGTTCCTGTACGGTTATTGCAATTTTTATATTCGTTTTACAATTAGCGCCTAATCTTATAAATATTTTCATACATATTTTATTATGTATCCTTTAAGGCGTTTTTCCATTGAATATAATTCAGAAATTTTAGACATAACCTGTAATGTTCATCTTCTATTTCTATGGTTTTAGATGCCAGACAAATACGGCCCATTGCGTTATTTCCTGGATTATTATTAACTCACTGGGAGTAGATCCCCCCGACATCAGTGTCTTCACTATAGGAATACAGTGCCATATCCAGTGAGCCACGGCCATAGCCAATTACTGGTATAATCAAAATTTTCGATATAATTTGAGTATGATGTGCGTTCTTCCGTTATGAACACTTCTCCATATATGATTCTCATTAATTTTTACCTACATCAATTTTGATAGGATATTCTGAACCCTGCACTCGTCTATTGACATTATTACTACAATATCTTTGTATTTATTTATCTGTGGCTTTGGCTTAATTTCCTCTTTTGCTATCGCAAAGTATTTTTTCTGACGTTTAATCAATAAGTAAAATTTTTTAGGTAATTTATTTTAATTTTTTCATTTATGAGGTCTCATATCTCAGTCAGTTTTCTTTGAATTGGATTTAATTCCTCGAATGTATCTTCTTTATCTTTGGAGCAAGTTTTGTTCCTGTCATTAATGTAATTTCATTTACACTTCTATGAGGTTAGGATCAGATATTTTCGTTTGGAAAACATTTACGTTGATTAACATAACACTGTCTTTTTTGTCATAATCAAATTCAGTACATTATTAAGTAAGGTTTATTTCTCCATAAGTCTCAAGAGCGACTGTATTTGAATTCAATCTTTCTTTGATGTATTACCATGAAGTTTTTGAACCTGAACTACATCGTTATTCCTTTCTCGTGTGTGAAAGGGTAGGTAAAGTCTTCGCGTGTTAAAATGTTTAGAAATTGGATCAGTCAGTCATCTTAATATATTTTATCTTCATTTGCAGCAAATTTAAAGCCATATCCCTTTGCTTTTGAATGTCTAGTATAAGCTTTTTCATTATTATTGTCTCGTTTATCCTTCATTTGCTTTTCATATACATTTATTTCTTTCAACTGATCCGTCACCTGATCACCTCTTCTCTGCTCCAAAAAAATTTACTCGCTAATGTTACTCTTTCAAAAAAAACATCAGTTGTTCATCCTTAGTTACTATTTTATTCGAGTGCATGAGTCTCTTTAGCAATTGTGTTTGTTTCAGTGTGTGTAATAATTTCACTTTCAACATTATCAATGCCTGTTTCAATGTATGTAATAATTTCACATTCAGAATTACCAATCTGGGCTTTATGCCTTCTTATACTAAGTCACTGACTCGCTTCATTCTCCAAATGTCTTTCTCACCTTCGTTCAAATTGGTTTGAAGTGTATCTTTAGTTTTCCATATACAATTGACGCATACATAAGTGGAAAGTCCTATTTACTTTTGACCCTGTTTATTCATTCTTTTATCCTTTCGATTAGATTGATGCATTTAACATTGGTGAATAAGACTGTTTCATTTTGGCCATTGTACCTATTAATTGTTGCATACTCTCTCGAGGAAAGATTTAATTTATTTAACTTCCGAACTTTTAAACAATTTGGGCTATTTGGCTTCGATTTTGAAGGCTTTTTATTTTTATTTTTATCCTCCCTCTTGAATTTCCTCTTTGCTCGGAGTGAATGGAACAATGGAAAGTTCATGGTAAGGCAAAAGTTCTTCCTTCGACTGGCCCTTTTTGCAGTTTTCCTTTGTTGCTCCCCTATTAATGGGGAAACGTACGTCTTGCCCTCTTTGCAGCTTCTACTTGTATAACACGAGAGACTCAAGATACCACTATTTAAGGTTAATTTTAACCCGTTTTACTATATTATTTTGTATATTCATACATATATAATAGTCACTTAATTACAACTTTACTCGTCCAGTATTTTAGTTCCTGATAACGAATTAGTTATCACCAGTCTCTAATAGTTAAAGTTTAAGAACGTTTACGGACAAAGCGAAAAAGCATACATTCATTTCGAAAGGTGGCAATACACAGGGTGATGCATAAATGTGTTTCTTAAATTGCAGGGTGTATTCTTGAGACAAAAGTAAAGAAAAAAGACCATATAAATATAGGTCGAGAAACCTGCAGGTTTCGAGCTATAGCACGCGACAGAAAAATGAAACTCCTGAAGATTTTTTACATTTTATGCAAATACACAGTGTGATACATTTACTTCATTAAAGTAAATGTTCAGAATTCTTTCCTACTTCTTGAATGCATGCCTCAGCACGTCGCAAAATAGGATAGAGGAGAGATAGTTGAAGGGGGAAAATGAGTGAGTATGAACGAATGGTGGTTAGCGGTAGTTTACGATGAGAGAGAGAGAGAGAGAGAGAGAGAGAGAGAGAGAGAGAGAGAGAGAGAGAGAACCTGGAAAATACTATAAAAATTTTAACCACATTTAAAACGTACACTGCACAGTGTTGTAATGGTGAAAATGCTTCGTAACGCTGCAAAAATGCTACATAATGTTATAAAATGCTATCGCAAACATATTCTAAAAGTCATAGATTGAAAAATTACATGAAATTTTACATTTAAGTACTACAGTGTATGTAAATGAAGAGTAAATATTGTATGGAAGTGAAATTCACAGTAAAATGTCTTTTTATTTTATTTTGTGACTCTTGAAAGAAGAAAATGCCCTTCAGCATAAAATAATTAACGCGTAAAGCAAATAATTGACTTATAATAAATATAGTATACGAAAAACATCATTTTTAAAACCACAACATGTGACACTTTAGAGAAACTATCACACTTTATATCGTAATTTTAGTTTAATATTGAGCCTATGTTTAATTCCATGTAGTTAAATATCCCTATCTTGTTCTGTACGAATTCACTAACTATAAACTGTTTTCAAGCCTTTTCCTTTCTCTGCGATTATTACTGCATTGCATTTAACGCCAAATTAAAATGCAATTACGTTAAGACAACATTTGAAAGAGGATCTTGCTAAACTATTTTAATTCCTGCAACTCTATTTAGTTTCATGATAAGGCCTTTTCCTTTAAAGCTTTCCCTTATTTTTAAATCGTTTCTCATTTTTATTCTTTATTTCTTTTTCCCCGTTCGGCTCCTTTTCCCTTTCCTATCTTCCCCTTTCTACCCCTCTAGTGGTGCCTCCAACCAACTCTTTAAACATGTCAGTTTCCTGCCTCCGAAATCTTCCTGTGTGAGGTTCTGCCTTTATGGTCTCATAAAGGCCTCGCCAGAGATAATTCTTGGCTCATTTCTCTCGGATGGCCGTCGACGGCGTCCATGATGGATCGAATCACAAGTTCGGATTGCGTTTTTCTTTTGTTTTCGTACTCTAAAAAAAATCCCTTTATGTTTCTATTATTTGTACCGTCTCACTTACGCAGCTTTGACGAGGCATTAAAATTAGAAGGTGTGTGGTTTAATAGATGGTATTTAGATTAAAAAAATATATATTATATATTGTTTGAATTTGATCGAAACTATTTCTTGAAGTAAACCAAAACGACATTTGAACCAAAATGAAAACGATATAATGTAAACAAAGAATGCTCGCCAAAACCGATTCTTCGCCTCGTGTATTGCCAATTCACATTCGGGGATTTGGCGCCCAAATGAGAACTTGAATCCAGATATCGCCCAATTGAAGAAGAAAGGAGCCAATGAAGGCAAAAAAGCGCCCATCCCTCGCGCCATTCGAACGTCGTTCCTGGAAGGATTTCTAGAATTCGAACCTCTTTAAGGTGAAAGAGAACACTTTTATTGCCAAAGAGTTTTTGAAGTGAAGGAAAATATTCGTCATATTAGAGTTTATATACATACGAAAAGCAAAAGGAATCCATTTAGCCTATTGTAGAATATATCTTTCAAGAATTTACTTAATAAAGTAGAAATTCGATATCCTACTTTTGACGTATTAAAATAGCGTTACACACACACACACACACACACACACACACACACACATATATATATATATATATATATATATATATATATATATATATTCGTTTGCAAAACGTCCTTTCCTCTTTTCATGAATGGAAGCCATGTCAAAGATTTAAGTTATCTACGTCGCCCATTTACCATGGAAAATAGTTTACGCGCTTTGAAGGAAACCGTTAATGTGGAAAAGTATTTTCAGAAGGATTGTATATTATTACTATAAGAATCAGCCGATGCTTTTAACTCAAAGCAATAATTACTGCAGTTTATGCATTATTTCTTAAAATACGTTTCCTAATAAATGGTTACTTTCAAAACGCATCTGTTGGTTTCCATGGTAACTGGGCGGCATTTGGAGAACTTAAATCTATGAAATTGTTGTGTCTGTCTGTCTTTCATTCAAACAAGGAGAAGAGGACTGTTTCAACCGTATATATATATATATATATATATATATATATAAGCTTGTAACATATATTCTGCTCGATTTTTTAGTTCATTCAGAACAAAAATTAAATGACTTATAATGATAAATTAATCATCAATATAATTCCCTTCTTTTTCTATATCCTCCTCCCATCTGTAGAATTTTTTTTTTTTATGCCACGTTCGAAGAAATCCCTTGGTTTCGAGTTAAAAAAAAGCGATCACTTCGTTTTCGACAGCTTCCCTGGATTGCAACTTTTGTCCATCTAGGTGGTGCTGCAGACTTCTGAATAAATGGTAGTCTGAAGGTGCGATGTCCGGAGAATAAGGTGGATGAGGCATTTTTTCCCAACCAAATGCCTCCAATTGGGCAGTGGTGATTCGAGCAGTGTGAGGGAGCGCGTTATCCTGGTGGAATAGAACACCTCTGCGATTAATTAATGCAGGACGTTTTTCTTGTAATGCCATCTTCAATCGTTGGAGTCGTTGGCAGTAGACTTCAGCTGTGATTGTTTGGTTATCTGGCAGAAGCTCAAAATGACTAATTCCTTACATATTCCACCAAACGCATAGCAAAATTTTCTTTGGATGGGGTCCATTCCTTGGCTGAGGTTCAGTCTTTGTTTCACGGCTAAGCCACTGATGTCGACGTTTAATATTGTTATAGAGGACCCATTTTTCATCCCCAGTGACGATCCGATTCAAAAACGGTGCCTGCAGTTGCCGAGAATGCAGTGATGTGCAAATATCGATTCGATGTTGAAGATTCACTTGTGACAAATGATGCGGAACCCATTTTCCAACCTTCACTACTTTTCCTAACAGCTTCAAATGACGCTGAATGGTCATATGGCTAACGCCGAGTTGCACGCCACGTTCTCTTACAGTTACCGTTGGGTTTTCCTCCACTGTTGCTTTCAGCAACTCTTCATCTAACTCATTTGGTCGTCCTGTTCGTTGATAATCTTTCAGACTGAAGTTTCCATTTCTGAACTTCTCAAATCATCTCCTGCACATCCATTCGCTCACAAAATCATTTCCATAAACTCTTTGAATGTTTCTTGCGGATTCACTAACTTTAGATCCTTTATGGAACTCATACAGCATCACATGTCGAATATGCTCTTTCATTGGCTCCATGTTTTTTCAATTACTGTAATATCGTAGGGGTGGCGTTGTAACTGTATGAAAAACACCAGAGAAAATATTCATTAGCCTAATCCTACATTAGCCTAAGCCTACACTAGCTTAAGTCATTCTGTAACGTGATAAAACATGTGCGAACCTGTCGCCGCGTGTATTTTGCAACATTTCTAAAACTACTGTATTTCACATTATCTTGGGGTTATTCTATTATCTATCGTCCGTTTTCTAATCGAGCAGAATTTATGTTACAACCATATATATATGATACACACAGACCGTGCATGGAACAAGGAACTCTTCTGGGAAAATTAAAACCACTATAGTCCGAATAAGTAATGGTAAATGACAAACACTATAGTTTTTCTTTTTCACGATGTTAGCCCGACGTGTGCAACGGGTCACTCGCAAAGAGGCCCCAAAAATATAGCTTCCCTCACCAGCTCTCTGCAAAGCAGATAGGAATAGGGGGACAGCTACACCTAGCTTACTATATCCAGAACCTCAATATAAGCAAAAGCCTCGTTGCATTCGCGTCGGATTGAATACATCAAAGAAAAAGGGGTAACTATTGTATTTTTAGCCAAAAACCAACACTTAAACCTCAAGTGGCAAAATTGAGAGTCCACTTTTCAAGGCACATAACATGTCCGTTTCATAATGGGATTAAACTCAGAATGGTCCCCTGAGGCTCTTTCATGATGCACACAGACCGTGCATGGAACAAGGAACTCTTCTGGGAAAATTAACCAAGAGGCGTGTAATAGAGGGGTAGGTCGGGTAGCTCGACACATGTGCAGAGCTTATATCTACAGGGTGAAGAAAAGTCTTCAAGGATTTTATATATACAAATATTTAGTTAACAACATTATACAGATAAGTGTTCAAATGATGAAACAAATCAAACAAAAAATCTATAAGAATTTTATTCATACAAATATCTTGTTAAATTGTAATTTAATCTTCAAAGAGTTCTCCATCCGCGATGATACATTTGTGGATTCTCTCTGTGAAATTCTTCATTCTTCTTCTGAACATATCGAGTGGGATCGTTTTCAATTGTTTATCTATTCTGCGTTCAAGGGCATTCACATTTGGATATATGAAACCAGGAGTGTAGAGTTTGTGACGCATATAAGCCCAAAGCCAGAAATCACATGAGGGTTAAATCAGGTGATTTGGCTGGCCACTCGATGGAACCTCGCTGCCCAAGCCATCTTCCTTCAACGTTCATATCCACAATCTCACGGGCAGCTGCAGAGTAATACGGTGGCACTCCATCATGTTGATAAAGCCAATTCCTGCCAATGCCATTAGTAAACTGTGGCAAAACTTTGTCTCTCAATACCTGGAAACGAGTCCTGAATAACTACTGCACTCCCAAACTGTTAGTGTAGCCGTTTTAACGGTTTACCCAATCATACTTTGGGATTTTTTTTTTTCGCCCAGTAGTGAACGTTGTGTTTGTTTCCTTTACTCGTTAAACCGAAGACAGCTGAAAATTTGATCTTTCGAGGAAAATATGGATCACTGTTCAACTTTTGTGTTATTGTTTCAGCAAACTGCAGCCGTCTATCAGAATCATCGTCGTATATAAGCTGAGAGTAAATGGGTTTGTAATCGTGGTATCCCAATGATTTCAATATTTTTGCTACTGAAAATTTGGAAATATCCAATTCCTCTGCGACTTTTCTCGTTGAAGTTGTTGGATCGACTAGAAAACTGGACAGATCATTTTCTTTGTTGTTGTCTCCTGTCGCCGTTACTGGCCTTCCCCTTCTTGGACGATCTTTTACTAGGCTCCCTGTTTCCAAAAGTTTGAGCTTCTAGAATCGAAGAGTGGTTGCATTTGGTGGTGGTTTATTATATTTTTTTTGAAATAAACGCAAACTTTCTTCACAATTATTATAAGAAATAGCCCACGATACAAGATATACTTCTTCTTCATTCATGTATTCCATCCTTACTGACATGGCGCTGACTGGGGATAGGGGCTAGGGCCTTCCTGTTCTAGCCTAGGGTCATTCCTGGCCTTGTATAGTTGCTTTGAAAAGCATCACATACACTGCAGTGATATAATTGGAATTTATTTATTATTAACAAATTATTTGTATGTATAAAATCTTTAAAGACTTTTCTCCCACCCTGTATATACACGCCTAAACGTCTAGGGTAATCTGTACCAAATTAATATACATATTAAGGAGGAACCAGGAAACGTTTTAGTAACACACCCGCCCACCTCAGTCCCAACCTTGGGGGAACTGGGAGGGGGCCCCTTAAACGGCTCGGGCACGCCTAAACGGCTAGGGTAATTTGTACCAAATTTAGTATACAAATTAAGGGAGAACCAGGGAAGGATTTAGTAACCATTCGCCCCTCCAAGTCTTCCCCTAGATTGTGTTTGTAGGGGTTTGTGCGCAAGGTGCAGCGGGCATATTCTAGCATATATATAAAATAAAAAAAATGAAGACAGCATTTTTTTTAATTTATTGTTTAATTAGTTGTATCGTTTATAACGTTGATTAATATTGTACTTTTTTGTATGGGATTTGTGTCCTGCCAATAAAGTTTATTGAACAGCACAGTGGAAATTATTATTTAAGAAGTAAAAGAACTGAACCTAACCATTATGAAGGTCTACAGACCACCAAACACTACAAAAAGTGAATTCCAACTCGCTACAAATGAAGTAAAAAACATATTAAAATTACTTGAAATTCCAGCAACAAATATTTTAATCTGTGGAAATTTTAATTTCCCATTCATAAGATGAAAGAAAAATGACGAAGTCACTGGATGTATTTTGAGAAGTTTCATGGTAACATTACAAAAGATGATAGAACCCAAGCCATAATGCCATTAGATGTTAGGGACCATTATGTCCTTACCCAGGAAATTTGTGAAGTCACTAGAAAAGAGAACGTTTTGGATTTAATTTTGACAAATAACAATGAGATAATAATAAATTAAAAAGTAACACACACAAATTTCTCCGACCATAATCTAATCGATATGCAATTGAAATTAGCACCCAGAGGTCCGGAAACACATCCCAGAGAGTCAGTAGGACTGTTTGAAGTTTTAAACATAGATTCAAAGGAAGTAAATTGGGAAAGTGTAAATAAAGATTTAAAGGAAGTAAATTGGAACTACTACTTCACGAGAAGACTCCAGAAGAAATGTTATGTATTATAGAAACTGAAACTAGACCTATATTACTGAACTATGTTCCAGAGAGACAAAAAAAAAAAAGAAAACGTAGCAAGCTTGAAGAAAAATCAGGACACTATTTAGACAATGGAAACAAACCGTAAAACATCTCCACAGATGAAGAACTGATGCAAGGCGACTCAAACTAGAGCGGAAAATAGGCGAAATAGAAATAGATCTAAACAAACATTCATGCATAAAACAAACGAGGAGGAAAACAAGGTAGCAGAAAACATAAAAAATAACCCAAAATACTTCTGTCGTTTGTGAAAAGAGTATTAGTCCAGTGATAGACGGGGAGGCCGAATACATAAATGACTCAGAAAAAATGAACGAAGTGCTTAAGGAACAACTTAACTCTGTGTTTAGCAACTTAAAGTCCGAGAAAAAAGTAGAAAACCCAGATGAATTTTTCGACATTGATACAAACCAGCGAAGAACAAATCCCGGCATAAACCCATTAATAAACTTAGAGTTCTCTGAAGGAGACGTAATTAAGGTTCTATCACAGCTGCGAGACAATTCGGTACCAGGGCCAGACACATGGAGTGCCACGTTTCTGAAGAAATGTAAAGAGAGTATTGCCAAGCCGCTATATTTGTACCAGGGTATGGAGTGCCACGTTTCTGAAGAAATGTAAAGAGAGTATTGCCAAGCCGCTATATTTGTACCAGGGTATGGAGGCTATGGAGGAAATCACTCGACACAGGACAAGTTCCACTTCTATTAAAGAACGCGAAGATTGCCCCCTTATTTAAAAGTGGTAACAGAGCAATGTTCAAGAATTATCGGCCAGTAGCTCTTACCTCCCACCTTATAAAGTGCTTTGAACGTATAATTAGAGGTTAAAGGCAAAACTATTTACTACTTACAAGAAAAGAACTTATACAACCCAAATCAACATGGCTTCAGAGATGGAAGATCATGCCTATCACAGCTATTAGACCACCAAGAGGAAATATTGGAAACATTGTGTCGAGGACAAAACATAGATGTAATATATACTGATTTTGCTAAAGCCTTCGGTAAATGTGACCATGGAATTATAGCACACAAACTTAAGAATACAGGAATTACTGAAAAGTTAGGAAGATGGATACTTGATTTTCTGACTCAAAGAACACAAAGAGTGGTAGTAAATGGAGGTAAGTCGGAAGTCTCAGAAGCCGCGAGCTCTGTCCCACAGGGTACAGTATTAGCTCCCTTGCTGTTCATAATAATGATTGCAGATATTGATGCAGATATTAATGACAGTATTGTAGCATGTTTCTCAGATGACACAAAGATATGCAAGGAAATATTGAACGAAGGTGACAGAAAAATTACAAAACGACATTGAAACATTATTCAAATGGGCGGAAGACAACAATATGAATTTCAACGAAGAAAATTTCCATCTTCTAAGATATGATAACAACAAGATGCTACAGAATAAAGGGTACAAAACTCTGTAAGCCACATAAGCGGAACCAGAAGGGAGGGCCAGGAGGCTTAATTGAAGCAACGGGGCTTAATTTGGAGGCCCATACATCTTGGTTAGACGAAATTAGGTAAAACGTTTGAATGCTTATGTCCACGTTGCTTCAATTAAGCCCCCTGCCCCCCCCTCTAGATCCGCCTATGACAAACCAAACAGATAACACCAAATGCACAAGTCAGGAATCTTGGAGTAATAATGTCTTCGGATGCAGAATTCAGGGAGCACTATAACATTAAAATTACGACGACCACAAAAATAATGGGAATCACCTGGAGGAGCTTCGGCAGCAAAAGCAAACATCATGATCAAATTATAGAAGAGTCCAGTCTTACCGATAATTAAGTATTGCTCAGTACTCACAAGTCCATACAGAAAACGAGACATTGCAAACATTGAAGATATACAAAGGACTTATGTTTAAGATAGAGGAAACAAAAGATGAAGACTGCTCGTCTCGACTACAATCCCTGAAATTCTACTCTCTGGAAAGAAGACGCGAGCGGTACACAATAATATACATATGGAAATTACTCGAGGGTTTTGTCCGTAACCTTAGAAATGAAATAGAAACTAAATGGAATGAGAGAAAAGCAGATTTTGTACTTTCCCAGCTGCGGTGGGACAGGGGGCCATGAAAACGAGGATGGAAAATACCCTCGGAATACGAGGCCCAAAGCTTTTTAATGCCCTGCCAAAGGAAGTGAGGAACTTCCAGCACACGCACATCAATCTGAATAACTTCAAGAACCAGCTGGACAGATTCCTGTGCAAAGTCCCTGACCAGCCATGCGTGGCTGGCTACGAGGGCAGGAGGAGCTCGGAAAGCAATTCCCTCCTTCACTAAATTTCGCAAATGAGGCGGGATACTGCAGAGGGATCGACCGCAGATCGATTCTCAACCGTCGTTCAAACCCTCATAAAGGTAATAAGTAAGTATCATGATTATCATAATAATATCATATTTCTGACTTCGCCATGTCATTCATATGATCCATAATTTGAATACCAAGTACGAAACAATAATATCATATTATTAGCAATATAATACGTATTATATAATATTAATAAATATTTATTAATTATTATATGATATTAATAAATAGTAATTAATTTATTATTGTATCTGTATAACACTTTTACACTTATATTTAAAGTTATTTAATGGTTTCTATTTTATTTTATGTCTTACGGTAAGCTTTTGCGAATCGCCTTTTATAAAATTGAAAATAATCTAAATTTGTTATACCTGAAAAACGAAACATTTCTTAAGCAAAGAGAAGAATCGTGAATAAGAACCGTTTTTCATAAGTAATTTTTTTGTGCCAACCAATGTTGTAAGTTTGAAACCCATGCCCATAAATACTCGTACATTTGTATGCCATTACCCCCAAAATACCACGTAATCCCGAATCCTTTAAAAGCTTAAAGAAGGATTACGGGATTTAATTTTAAGGAATGTAATCACGTGAAAGGTTAATTTTAAGGCTACCAAATCAAAGCTGTGTATTTTGTCTATCATTTGCAGCTCCGTAAGCAGAACGGATAACTGGATTGGACAATCTGAAAACCGATAACAGACCATTTCTACTGAAATTATTGTATAATAATGAGGTGGAAGGTGGGAACATTCGTCGAATAAAGAATTAATTGCATTTCAAAGGCGGGATTTTACACCTGATTACTCTTGATTACGTCGCTGTGGATCTACGAATCAAAAGAATCCTTTTAAAACGCCATCTGTTGATCGACTTAATACAGCCAACATCGAGAAACAAAATGGCGAATTCTACTCTTAATTTTTATACATAAGGAAATAAAACGAAAGGACCTACGTATTATAAAATATTAAAATACAATACATTGCAAAAACAAAAAAATCCTTCACTTAACTTCTCTGAAATAATATTTTTATATTAATAGACCTATTATTATAATTATCTCAATGATGAAGTAATGAGCATATTTCCGTTGCTCAAACTTTTGTTCATCTTTTGTTCAATCTACACAAATACAGACATCCACGCGTCACCCTTAAATTTCCACTCGAAGGACTTCAATGAGGACCGTTGAGGCTTAAGAACAGTCGAATCATGTCCTTTTGGACTCCTCTGACGCTCCTTTCATCAGTGCTTCTGTTTAATAACACTTTTATATCACAGGAATCAGTCACTGGAAAATTTTCTCTCTCTCTCTCTCTCTCTCTCTCTCTCTCTCTCTCTCTCTCTCTCTCTCTCTCTCTCTCTCTCTCTCTCTTCATAATATATATCAGGTAGCCGTTGAGCCAACGTTGGTATTAAGGATACATGAAATAACAACGTCAATCTAACGAATTCCTGATATATATGATAGTTTATTTTCATTTGGAAATAAAGGTAAAAAAACGACATTACTTATAGGATGACCTCATATATATATAACCTCTAAAATATATAGACAAAGCAGAAATAACAAAAACACCTTTTTGAAATTTCTTTTCCTTGTTGTTCATGTGCAGTAATAAAATACCAATTCATTTTAATTCAGAGATCGAGTTTTAGTATTGAAAAACGAATGGCCAATTTATGTCTTTCCTGATACAGTAATTCAGATCAGAGATCTTCATTTGCGAATATCTTTACTTACAATTTACTCTTTTATTATTCTCGTTTCATCATCACATTATTATCTTAGTACTGTATATTTATAATGTGTGTTACATTGTTCTGTTACCTTCATTAGAGTTTCGTAATATTTTTTAAACCTTCGTGATCAACATATGAGCAAAATTATATTAATTTATTCTTTTAAAATTGTTGTGATAAGTCCAGACCGGTTAATTAGTGCATATTTGTAAAAGCTTTAAAATATACAATAGAATTGGCATCCATTTTTTATTTTTGTGACTTTAACCTTCCATGTAAGAAAGGATTCCCAATATAAACAGAATAGATTCCCTTTTTGCTATTGCTTTTTGTATATAGTTTCAAAAGGAGAGCCAGTAAGTTTACAGTTAGTATTTGTGCGGTTCCCAATTTGGAACATAACCTATTTTGACACGTAATAAGGAACCAAACGATTTAAAATTTACGTGTCACGCTTGCAATGTATTTTAGGTACCAAGAGTACGATTAGACAAAAATAATACACGTGTTACTTACAATATCAGTTTTTTGGACACGAATCGTTTATTATATACGAGCAGGGGCGGATCCAGGAATTTAAGCAGAGGGGGGTCCAGTCTTGGTGGGGCTCGTTACTGATATGTCCTCGGCCGAAGGCCGAGGACGCGCGAGCGAATCGAGCGCCAAGGGGATGCCCGAGGGGGGTGTCCCCCCCCTCGGTAGGAAATTTTCATATTTGAAGATAGCTTTAGATGGATTTGAAGTATATTCCCGTTATCAAAATCCTGCTTGTTCACACACCCAGGCCAGGTCTGAAATGTCTCAGGATCGGACATAAACTTTTTTTTCTTTATTCTTTTTAAGGAAATTAATTTTGTGGCAACCGGGATACATGTACCTTAAGCCATTTTAAGTCTTCAGGTCTTATTTTTCATATATAGGAGCAAACAAACGCAATCGAAAAATCGTTGGTCACCGTGAGCAGGGGGAGGTCCGGACCCCCTCGACCCCCCCCCCCCTGGATCCGCGCCTGACGAGTAGATTAAGTTATAAACAGAAAGCAAATGCTTCACTGTTTTACAATGAAGAGTATAAGAACGAGGCTCATCATAAATGTTTTTACTTTTGTAAGGGTTTCATCATCTACTGTTATCATAAATGTAAAAAACTTCACTTTTTTCTACGTGAAGGTCAAATTATGAAAATAAAAACCCACTCTAATAGACAGAGTTTATTTCCACAACAGTTTCGACGCCCACTGGCATCCTCCTCGGGTGGATACATCCCGAGGAGGATGCCAGTGGGCGTCGAAACTGTTGTGGAAATAAACTCTGTCTATTAGAGTGGGTTTTTATTTTCATTACTGTTATCATCTCGAGTACAATAAGTTGAACGAAATATAGTTTTATACTGTACAGTAGGGTGGTCCTTATTTTCGAATGTCTGAATTATCATGTTCCCAACCTCTTATATGGTGGCAATTATCACAAAAATAATCCTCATAAAATATTTCTTGAAAATATCAAATTTGACAGGTAGCTCAAACGAACAGAAATTTGCGCGCCAATTTGCCATTGTCTCATATGCATGCCGGTTAAATATGAGAAGTGTTAACCCTCTTCAGATCGAGTTGTTTTTTACACAACTAATTAAAACTAGGTTTGTAAATAGTTCCTGAAATTAGATCACTACGGGGCTCCACTGTACTATCTCAAGATGTTTTTCAATACCATGACATGAAATTCAATAAAAAAATTGTTTAGCATCTTTGTAATTTAGCATTAATATGCACAATTCTACTATTTGTTGTAGGTGATAGATGGCATCCCATGACTCGTGGTATGTATGCGTTGCCTGACATACAGCGCAATGCACTACAGTTCAGTGTCTCTCTTGCTGCTACGTGGTTACGAATGTTGTGTAGCTGCTGCCACTTTACAAACGTATCTGCTCAGTGCTTATCTGAGATAATTAATAGGGTTAAGCGTTCATCATCCTTTGAACTTTGTTTTGCAATTTGATTAATATTTTAGAAATAGTGAATCGAAATAATAGTGGGCCGGCTAAAAATTGAAAAGTCCTCTAGAAAAAACTTAACGGCGTTTTTTGTTAATAACGGACACCCACCTTAGATAAATAGTATTGAGAATGCCAAACAAGATGTGGGTGGATGCCACTTTCAGTTTTGGGTCTGAAGGTCCCATACAAGGTTACAAAAGTCTTCTGAAAAATTCCGCATTTTTGCATTTCAGTGGTGGCTCTATGTAACAACGTGTTTAAAGGTGTATCATAAGCACATAAAGCATATTTTTGTGATTTTATGGATAATAATTGAATGTAACTATGACTCTGGATGTCTTTATTTCCATTAAAACTACATTTAGCATGCTGGGTGAGGTGCGCATGTGCCTACTACTACCATAGTACAAGTAATAGCATACTTTCAGATGTTGAATATTTTCAATGCACTGGCTGGCCAGTAGGGTGTGTCAATTTTGTCAACTTTTTTCAAATCAATTTTGGTAGTGAAAATATAGTGTCTTTTCATGTCAAAACTTGAAATTGGCCAACCAAAATGAAATAAAATAACCCTTACCTACATCAATTTTACCTTAAAGTTTCAGAAATTGACTATTTTACTAAATAATAGGACATAAATTGATTAACATTCATCTGTCACAGAATTATCCCACTAATCGCATATGGAGTGTTTTCAAGGTCATATAGTTGTTGTACAATGTACAAGTCACAACATAAATAGAACTGTCCCTCACTCTCAGTCCTCAGTTGCCTCTTAGATGTCATAGACGGTAGTTTGCTGTTATTGCTCTTGTACCTACTTCATAGTTATTCTACTAGACGAATACTACAGTTTAAATGTAAGTATGGATTATTGATTATTACAATTATTTATTATTATCATATTCTTCTGTCTAATTATGTTGTAATCCCATGAAATATTTTTTTATTGAATTTTAGAACATCGAATGACTAAACTTTGAAACATCGTAATTGATATAAAATATGTACTTAAAAGTTTTTCTTTCTTTTCAGATATTCCTAAGATGCCAAAATTGAAGACAAGAGGTCAGTCGTCATGCCACTTAAGCCTGTTAGTCGGTACAGGCAAGGAGCTTCCCGTATCAGAACTACCAACAGTGCGAGACATGCTGAGACTAGGGTTACTCCTTCGTGAACAAAATACAAAGGATAGAAGGAACTACACAGAGAAAGAGCTCATAAGGGACATGATTCCCCCTCTTCTGCATCAGTGGAAAAAAGCTAATGTGTTATTCAAACCACCTGTACTCAATCAGTATAGAACTATTGAGCTAAAATTAACAAAGCTGTGGCATAGAGCAGTTGAGACATCACTTGGTAAAGGAAAACTAGCAAAGAAAAATAAATTTCTGCACACACTTGATACTCTTCTTGACATTTTTAACTGCCAGTGTCCCATAGAGTTGTGTTCTGAAGCCAATTGTTCTCCCTCATGCAGAAGAGAACCTCACCCTCACATTGATTGTCGCTGTCCTCGTGAGAAGAGCCCTGTTTTGGAGTTGGCTTTCATAAAGGCGCAGAGAACAAAGGCAGGAGGCCAAGGAAGTATGCAGACCAAGGAAGTATGCAGATTGGCAGATTATTCAGAAACCAAAAAACAGATTGTTATTGCTAAGAAAAAAGAAAAAATCTGAGAGAGGGAAGAAAGGAAGAAAAAGAAGAGTGAAGAAGCCACCCAAAGAGATGAAGAGCTCTATCAAGAGGTTTCTCACTTCTTTGAAAGCTCTTCAGATGAACAGAAAGAAGCAACATCAGATGATAGCTCCAAAATGCCATCTGAACCTTCGCCGAAGAGAATGAAATACAACACTAAAGACATCTCAAACATTGCCTTTGCCAGTATTCGCCACCATACGGGGCTACGAGAGACTGCAGAGATTGCCACTGCCGCTTGGATAGATGCAGGCCTCATCAGCCGAAAGGATACATCCTTAGTGATAGATCATAATAAGATAAGAAGAGCACAATAAAAAATAATGAAGGAAATATCTGATCAGCATGAAAAAGATTTGAAGGAGGAAGGTCTCTCTTACCTTTTGTTTGATGGAAGAATAGATGACACAAAAGTTCTCCTAGAGGTTGAGGGAATGGACAGGAAATTTCCCGGGCTCATTAAAGAAGAACACTACTCTGTGTGTCCGAGCCTGGTGGCCGCTATTTGTTTCACTTTGTTCCTGAAGCAGAAGTAGAAGGCAAGAAACATGCAGAGGCAATTGCTGATCAAATAATATGTTGGCTTCAAGAAAGAAGACTTGACAGTTCACTGCAGGCCGTTGGTGGAGACTCAACTGCGGTGAACACTGGATGGCAGGGCGGTGTTATGACCCATTTAGAGAAAAAACTTGGAAGTAGGCTTGTTTGGATTGTATGTGATTTTCACAGGGGAACTACCTTTCGTCGTCTCATCCAGGAATTTTGATGGTCCTACAAAGAGCAACAAGTGTCAGGCCCCCTTGGCAACATGCTAGATGAAGCAACGGAATTAGAAATAAATACAAAAATTCCAAAGGTCGAAGTAGGCCCTCCCCTTCCAGTGTTGTCTGAAGAAGTTATCAAAGACCTCAGCACGGATCAATCTTACGCTTATCGTATTGTTCAAACAATCAGATCAGGAGAGTTGCCTCAAAATCTGGCTCTCTTGGAGATTGGACCCGTAAGTCACAGTCGTTGGTTAACTACAGCGATTCGTTTCTGCAGGATTTGGGTTTCCAAACATGCACTGAAGGGCAAAATGCTACAGAATTTGATGCTGATTGTTGAATTTATTATTGGGTTTTATCTTCCTCACTGGTTCAATGTAAAACTTAATCCAATGTGGATGGAGGGGCCCAACCACATCTTGTTTCAATTACAGCTACTGAGAACCCAAAGGAAAGTAGTGGTGGATATCGTGTTACCTGTGGTGAGAAGGTCCGCTTGGTATGCTAGGCCAGAGGCAGTTTTGCAAGCAATACTCTGCAGCCAATGTACCAAAGAGCGAACTGAGGCTGTGGAAATCATTCTAAAGCTTAGAGGAACATCACTAGATGATGACCAGCTGGGAGACTGCTCTGTTCAGACAAGGAAGGTACCTCCGGTAAACGTCAATGCCACGAAATTGTCAGAATTAGTTAACTTGAGTTCGGAAGTTTTGGAGCCACCACTGACAACATGTATAACAAACAAAGATTTAACACAACTTAAAAAGGCCCCAATGCAAGTGCCAAAGTGGCCTTCTCACACTCAGAGTGTGGAGAGATGTGTGAAAATGGTCACAGAAGCAGCTAGTCAAGTTTACAGTCACAAGAGGCGAGAAGGCTACATGAAAGCGCAAGTAGCAAGCCGAATGCTGATGTCAAGGAACCGCAGCAAAAAGGACATGACTGCATTGGTTACTTTCAAATAAAGACTCTGAATGATATCTTATTGCCACTTTAAATGTTGATAGGATGTTTGCGCACATTTGTTATTTTGTTACGAATTTACGGAAAAATGGAATTTTTGAATTAAAATTGATGTAGGTAGGAGTTATTTTTTATTGTTTTTGAAGCAAGGATATTATTTTGTATGCCAAATGATTACATTAAATTGCTACCAAATCACATGATTTTCAATTTAGTCATTTCATCCCCAAAATTGACACACCCTAATATATAATTTCCTTAGTGAGCGGCGGCAAGTCGTTACAGTACAAGGAGTACCTTCATTAGAATCATATGTCCTTAGCTCAGTACCATAAGGAACAGTATTAGCTCCACTACCCATCATAATCATGCTAACTGACATAGATGAGGACGTTACCAGAGTCAGCATAGTAACATCCTTTGCCGATGACACAAAGATCAGGAGAAAAATAAGAAACCCAGAAGATATAGGATCTCTACAAACCGACATGAACAGAATCTACAAGTGGACGGAAGACAACAATATGAAGTTTAACACTGAGAAATTTCAGCTGTTGAGGTACGGAAAAAGAGAAGACCTAAAATCTATGGAATATTATACCCCAAATGGACAGGAAATTCAGAGAAATTCTAGAGCAAAAGATTTAGGGGTTGTAATGACTGATGATGCGAAATTTGAAACACAAAATAAGATAGCAGTAAACAGAGCAAAGAGAATAACTGGGCAGATACTGAGAACCTTTAAACGAAGGGATAGGAATATAATGATTCCTCTGTTGAACACACTGATCATACCCAAATTGGAATACTGCTCGGTCCTAACATCCCCATATAAAAAAGAAGACATTAGACAGCTAGAAGGAATTCAGAGAAGCTTCACAGCCAAGATCAAGGGATGCAAAGAACTAAATTACTGGGAAAGGTTACGCGAACTAAACCTATATTCACTAATCTTATTCTGACCCCTGTAACTCCCCAAACAACGGTGGAAAGTAGAAAAGGAAGACTGTGTCGTGTTCCCAAATTAAAGGCGAGACAGGGAACATTCTTAACCGTGAAAGAAAATAGTTTTGTTGCGAGAGGACCAAAACTGTTTAATCAGCTGCCCAAAGACCCAAGGAACACGAATGGTGTTGCAGTGGACATCTTCAAAAGAAGGTTAGACGCCTGGCTCAGAACAATCCCCAATGAGCCGGGCGTACCTGGCTATGTGAGGTGGAGAGTACAAGAAACCAACTCACTACTTCACCAGGCCAACTCGAGAGGAGGGGCGACAAGCTTGTCCTTCGTGAAATGAAGAATCATGAGGAACCTTTGAAAGGTTGAAAGGTGTGTATATATATATATATATATATATATATATATATATACACACACAGGGTGTCCCATGAGGAAATGTCAAGAATGCACCATTTCACTCTTTGGGTATTTCTAAGTAGAAAATATTATATCGATATGGGTCTGATTCCCAACCATTACCGAGATACAGGCCTCTACATGGGTAATTAAAACATAATAAAAAGGCGATCTTAGATACTATTTAATGACTCTTGTGGTTTGCAAAAAGTACAAACATACAATACACTATTGCACTTATTGCAGAATGGTTTCAAAGTGACCCCCTCCTTCTTCAATGCACGCGGCGAGCCTCCGATCCATCGAGTCTTGCCAAGGAAAACGCGGAAGTTCATTTCTGAGGTTTATGAACGCGTCCTGTATACGTGCAACCAACTGCTCCCTAGTTTCGGGCTTACCCTGCTGATAAACGTTACTCTTCAAGAACCCCCAGACAAAAAAAATAATGTAAATAAATAATGTGAGGATCTGCACAGTTGCCAATGTATCATTAAATGTCATTGAATATTATCTAAGATCGGCTTTTTATTATGTTTTAGTTACCCAAATCAGACCCATATCGATATAATACTTTCTACTTAGAAATACCCAAAGAGTGAAATGGTACATTCTTGACATTTCCTCCTGGGACACCCGTATATATAACGGGTCTGTCAAAAAAAACTAAGCCAAATTCAAACCTTTATTAAAACAAAACCATTTATTTAATTAAATTGAATTTTCTACACAATAAAGTACAGGTAATCACCTATTACCCTTTATATTTTTATGACGATATCTTCAGAATTGTTAATTTTATTAATAATTAACTAAAAAGTGAGATTCTCGTACTTAACATGAAAAATTTTTGTTTACGATATACTGTAGATAATTTTTAGTTTAATAAAATTATACGTAAAATACGTTTGGATTTCTCAACTCTTTTCTGACAGTTTACTTCTGACAATCTTTGTCCATGCACTCTTTTAAATGGTTTAAATTGCAGATCAGATTTAATAATCTTCTTACGCTTGATTCTGATGTTTCTAGTTCTTTTGATATTTGAGCAGGTGTCATGTGGCTACCAGGTCGATCCTCTTGACTAAGGATACGTTCCTCCACTTTCTGAATATTTCCATCTACTTTAACTGATTTTGGTCGCCCACTACCAACCTTCCTTTCAATGCTTCCTGTTTCATCGATAGTTCTCAATAAGTAATCTAAACCTGATCTAGTCCATCCTTTATAATCGAATTCAGAAAGTAATTTCCTTGCACTATAACCTTTTTCAACTCTATAATGCTTTATAATTATTTTATCTTCATGTGAGAAAGGCATATTTAGAGGTATTCACGAAAAATTTTAAATCTAAACAAATTCTGAAAAAGAGAAAAAAGAAGATATTACATAATAAGAAAAACTGAAATTTCCGCAACATGTAGAAATAACCGCATAACTCCTAAAATATTTAAAATAAAGTTATAAAATTATCACAGATTATTTATGAGCCTTTTATTTATTTAGTGTAAAAACATATTTGAAATCTCTATCAAATTGTGCATTTTATAGAGATTTCAAATTGGCTTATTTTTTTTTTACAGACCCTGTATATATATAAAAAATATGAAACAATACACACAAACTAAAATTCAATAATCTCGGCAAAGGAACTTTTAGGCCACCCGGTACAGTATATATTGTGTGTGTGTGTGTGTGTGTGTGTGTGTGTGTGTGTGTGTGAGCTCAGAATTAATGATGATTGAATTGGAATCAAAATGAATTGCTTCTTGAAAGGTTTCGGTTGTATTTTATTTCCAATTTATGGGCAAAGAATTAAATTTGCACAAATTAATCGTACGTATAAAGACATATATAAACGTTCCTAAGCCAGCCAAAAGTAGAATCATAATTGTTATGGGATATATTTACATTTACATACGTACAATACACCAACACCTTGGAATATATTTCCTATACTGCTGCACATATTTCAATTATTATACTTGGATCATATACATAATGATAATATGTATCAATAACATTTATGACATTTGATTGTAAATTATAAAAATAAAAGGCATTCGGACACAGCAAGTTTTAAGGAGACAAGCAAAACAAAAAATTATATTTTGCTACTTGCAGTTGCACGTCAGTCGTCCAAATGCACTGTGCATATAACGTCACGGCAGTACCACGAACTTCGAGCTGACCACGCAGGCACCAAAGCAGAAGTCGGATAATCATTGCTTTTTAGTTGTGAGTTAATAACATGTCCTGGTAACCATAAAATAACTGAAATTCCATATGACATCAAGATTGTTTGTGGTGAATGTTGCAAAGTTATCGATTTTTGAAACTTTCTTTTTCAAATATCTTTAATGAGAGTAGTAATAGTTTTTACAATGGGTGGGGCCTGTGCCCCCCTTATGTACGCCACTGGCTCTGCTCGACCAGACGGAATAAAAGGATTTTCGTCTCATCAGTTACTCGCATCTTACTGACTGTATTCATTCCCTCTCTCTTCCCTCTCCCTTCCCACTTCGACCCGTCTTGAATTCACTCCCAAGTGACCCGCTGACCCGTTTCCAACTCCGTTCCCCCTGTCGATGACCTCTAAACTTTTAAACGCAGAGTGTCCAGGCATACCGAAAATCCCGGACCTTGATTCTGGCTCTCTTCTTCCTCTATGGGGGTAGGGCATTTTTGCAGGCATTCGCCCTTGGCCCCTTCTTCCTACATAAAAAAAGAGAGAGCGAAACAAGGTCTCCAAGGCTCATGATGCCTTTTATATATAAATTTTGAAAAGATTGTGTTGTGTGTAAAATGTATGAGTAGTATAGCTGCAAAAGTGGAGAGTGCAAGAATGTTGCAGGTTATTATGTAATGTTGCAAAGGGGGGTGGGGTTGTTGCAAAGGGGGTTGTTGCAAAGGGGGTGGGGGGAACTTGGAGGCGGCGTTATCCCCCAAGAGAAAGGAGGAGGAGAGAAAGGAGGAGAGGTGTTCACCTGGCAGGAGCCAAGTGCACATTAAGACTTCAGCCGAGTTGGCGTTGTTTTATAGGCTCCTAATCAGCCAGTTGGCGTAAATGGCTTGAGTTGCCAGATACCGCGATACCATTGTATACATTATTATAGACTCCTAATCAGCCAGTTGGCTGTAATTGGCTGCCAGATACCTCTTTTTAGCAGTATTATTGTATACATTATTATTATATACGCCTAATCAGCCAGTTGGCTGTAAATGAGTTGCCAGATACCTCTTTTTAGCAGTATTATTGTATACATTATTATTATATACGCCTAATCAGCCAGTTGGCTGTAAATGAGTTGCCAGATAGCGCCATGTATTCCGAAGACAGAGTTGCCAGATACCATTGTATACACTATTATAGACTCCTAATCAGCCAGTTGGCTTAGAAGGCTTAAATATTGCCAGATACCGCAAACCGCAATACCGTTGTATACATTATTATATTTCGAATACCGGTAGTAGAAGGCATAACAATAAACAACATTGCATCATTCTTTTTATTATAAATATATAGAAAATAAATATACATTTGAGGAATATGCGTATAACAGAATATATACACACAATTATGGATATATATATAAAATAAAATATACATTTCAAATAAATATACACTTCAATAGAAATATGTACATAACAGTACAGGAGAAATATACACACACACAATTATGGTGATATATAAAATAAATATACATTTCAAATAAATATACACTTCAATAGAAATATGTACATAACAGTGCAGGAGAAATATCAAGCAAAATATATATATATATATATATATATATATATATATATATATATATATATATATATAAACACAAATCAATAGAAATATGCGTATAATCGGGGAAATGTCAAGCAAAATATATATATACAATTCACTTTTTTTCAAAATACTAAACTCGGTCTTAATCGAGTTTACAATTACATCATTATTGCTCTGCATTACGCAGTATATGCGGCTTAATATTATTTCACCGCTTAAAGTATAGGGAAACCTGTATTCGATATGAAGGGCTTTCATATCGTTCAGTACTATTTTTGTTCCCACTTTACAACCGGTTGGTAAGTCATCTTTAAACACGTCTAGAATACAATCAAAAGCACGCACAAAGAGTTCATCGTTAGCTACATTATTAAACACAAGTTTATAAGAACGCTTTTCCAATCGAGGGTTTATTTCTACCGACTCGAGCTTTTCAATCGTGAACTCACTCAACATAGCGGCAATTGAAATAATCTTCTAAATCGTTACGACAACTGCGCGTTATATAAAGAAATAGTTCTTCAGGGTGAACGGTGTAGGTGAGCTCAGCCTTGTACCGATCAATTGCTTTGTACCAAAGTTCATGGTATTTCATCAGCCAATTTCTCCATCTTCAATTGATACATTAATCTGGACAAGTTATACTGTGTCTCGTGAAATGTGTCTCTTTGGAAGGCTGCGCTATATCGGCCGTTGGCTAGAATTTTGAACTTTCTATGTTCTTTAAGACGTCTGTTAGTCTTTGATTTTAGGATTAGTGTATGTGCAGGGTTGTTTACGATTTCATATACTAAATCAAGAATGATGCAATGTTGTTTATTGTTATGCCTTTACTACCGGTATTCGAAATATAATAATGTATACAACGGTATTGCGGTATCTGGTTGGGCGGAGCTTGGCGAATGTGCATATAAAAGGGGATATTTTCAGTTGGGAGTAACAGTAGCTATTTTCGCATCAGTGAATAATCATTCCTCAACCATGGACCTGTACGTCTCCCCAGATTTGTATGAAGAAAGTGATACTGCAGCATTAACCGCAATTAGTCTTTTCAATGCGATTGATTGTGGCGAATTATTTTCGACGCAAACCGTAGAAGATATTTGCAGTGACGCTCCTTACAATCCGACGCAAGGGACTACCATAGAAATGTAAGTGTCCATAATTCGATTTTATATATATACGGAGAGTTGTAGTATTTCGTCAAATAGATACTAGTCAAAAATGTCAATCAATGTTATTTCCCCATCATGCTAAAATCGAAATTGGTAATCGAATCAAAGATATCTTCACATAATGGGGATCTGTCTGTATACTCTGTATATGTTTTAAACGCATTATTCCTTTAAGGTCCGATGAGGATTTGACACGTGTTATACAATCTTTTGAAGAACCTCGGAATATGGATGATATACTGATCAGTCAGCAGTGCCACACATCCTCCACCATGGACCTGTACGTCTCCCCAGACTTGTATGAAGAACGTGATACTGCAGCATTAACCACAATTAGTCTTTTCAATGCGATTGATTGTGGCGAATTATTATTTTCAACGCAAACCGTAGAAGATATTTGCAGTGACGCTCGTTACAACCCGACGCAAGGGACTACCATAGAAATGTAAGTGTCTATAATTAGAATTTTATATATATATGGAGAGTTGTAGTATTTCGTCAAATAGATACTAGTCAAAAATGTCAATCAATGTTATTTCCCCATCATGCTAAAATCGAAATTGGTAATCGAATCAAAGATATCTTCACATAATGGGGATCTGTCTGTCTGTATACTCTGTATATGTTTTAAAAGCATTATTCCTTTAAGGTCCGATGAGGATTTGACACGAGTTATACAATCTTTTGAAGAATCTCGGAATAGGGAGGGTATACTGATCAGTCAACAATGTCACACCGAAATAATGTAAGTGTTTTTCGATCTTTTTGGGATAAGAAGACAATATATTTTCATAAATTTATTAAATGAAAGAAATCAGTACAATAAACGAATATACTGTTACAAATATACGAACAAAAACATTATAATATACAACGAGTACGTACAATTGGAAAACGGTTTTTTATCTGTCTGCATACCATTTCATCGTTTCGATGAGTGTGACACGGGTCAAATAAATTTAAAAAATTTATAAATTCTTTATCATTTGACATATGCATGAGAAATGAGACACAGTACATTCCGCAAACATTAGTAAAATATCCCTGCATACGAAATGGGTTCCATACAACTTCGGGAATATGTAACTGAGCGAGAAATTTTACAATAATAGGGTCACTCCAGGGTTGAGTACCGAGTGAATCAAAATAGTACAGGCGCTGTCTATTTTTAAAATAGACAGCGATCCAGTGAATCCCTTCATTACCGATGATGTCTGTGTTCACAATAAGACTACCGCATTCTCGCGTACTTGGCAAACTCAATGTTTCATTCTTCGCAAACACGCCGATAAATTTGGAACGTGTGACTCGCTCCATTACTTTCTGAAGTGTATTAGCATCCATTTTAAAAGTCAGTGATAACGCTTCTAAATCTATCTACTTCTATTAGGGCTTGCGATTCGAGATATACTAGTACACTAATAGGAGCGTCTATAGGCTTGGCGAATTCCAGCCGCACTGAGATGTTACCGCTCTGCTGTGGTGTTAAATGGGTATTTACGCTAGCAGATAATCAGGTGTAATGTCAAACGGATAAAGGTTAAATTGATCAATGAATTCTTCCTGCGTTACCCCATTACCAAGCTCATCACAATCACCTGCAATATGGGTCAGATTACTATAGGCTCTGGCACAAAGAAGTAACACAGCGTCTGATGAATAGTCCATACCCATTGTTCCACCCAAAGCAGTGCCATTAACGTATAGAGTTATATTTTTAAGTCCGAAATTCTCGAATTTAAGGCACTCTTTTTATATTTTCCATTCACCGAAGCGTGGTCCTGCATGCCGATTAATATCCTTTTAGGAAGATTTCCAAGGGCAATGTTTTCTATCTGCTTCGATGCCAACCCTGCAGGAACCGTATATAGTTTGATCTGCACTCTGTTAATAGGATATTTCACTGTAGCGTTTAGTAAATTTTTCTCAATTTCTAGTTGTTTTGGTGAACTTAATTTCACTCGCCGTACGCGGAGGTATGTGTCCATAATGTGAACCACAACGGACTTTGCACCCTCTTCTTGATTCGCATCCAGATTTAAACAGATCTCAGGACTCGTGCGGGTGAGCTTTATTTTCATATCCACCCCGTTCACAAGCAACTTCTCCTGGAAAGTGAAATCTGTGTGCAACCGTCCAAAACACTCGTATATTTTCTTTTTAGAATTTTTAAATTTGTCCTTTATACTATTTTCATCTTTAGTTTGATAATATCCCTCCGCACTTAAAAGGTAGCCTTCGCTTCTTTGGAAAGTTGAGGACATTTTCCAAATAGGCTCGTAGATGATAGTACCCCGTGCCTGCCGATATGTTGGTCTGATTTAAATATACGTCACACTGGTTGAATATGGCGTGCAGAAAGTTTGTTTCAGGGTATACAGCATATTTGTCATCGCAGGCCGTTCCATCAGAATGGGCTATACGTAGCTTAGCGTACATGTGCACACAGCTTGGATCAAAAAAGTAAGGACCTGAGCTGGGTATCACGAATTCTATAGGTGCACTCGGTGAACTAATTGTGTTTAAAGGGTTAATTGTAATAAAGTCACTGTGCTCAATAGAAACTTGGGTTGGCGGGAGCTCAAAAAGGACAGCTCCGATTTACAGCATTGTGAACTACATGGGTGGATGAAGCGTGCCATGGCGAAATAGTGACTCCTCTCTCGACAAGTGGTAAACAAACTATGATTCATGAGATCAATATCCTTAGCTTATATCAGTCAAAAAAGTGGTCAACCATAGGTTTCATTCGCTTACAGCATTTCTTTTTTTGATAGCCTTTTACGTTTAATACCACGTGACCCCTTCTTCTTCCGGGGAGCCCTCTTCTTCTTCCCGCCACCACGCATTTTTCTCTTTGCATCTTTGATGATTTCGTTCCGTGTACACTTTAAATGTTTTTTTAGAGCTTCTTTAGGTTTAGCCCCGGCCAATATGTCTTCTGCAGTGTTAAGACCTGATTGTAGCGCTTTCCTTCCAAGGTATCTGGCACCCCTCTTCAGCAAAGGAACAGCCGTACGTAGTATGGATGAAAAAATGGATCCAAGTCCACTACCGCGCTGGTATCGCATCCCTCGATAGACGGTGAAAGGCTTTCTATCCATTATAACTCAGTGCGTCGAAAGTGTAGCTTCACTGTTAAGCTCCCGTTACCGAATGGGAAGTTTTCGCCCTCAATCGTTCTTATATATATTGTGATATTGGTTATTAAATTAGTTGCGACATTCACATAATGGGGCCTGTCATATGTAATACTCAAACTCCTTCCTCTATGGTTGGGGATGTGAGCAATGCGCAGCAGGCGTGCCTGGGTATCCCCAACAAACTGGTGCTCCACTATATTACTGTAAATAGCACATGTCTGGGGACCTTTCAGCAATTTCTCCATCTTCAATTGATACATTAATCTGGACAAGTTATACTGTGTCTCGTGAAATGTGTCTCTTTGGAAGGCTGCGCTATATCGGCCGTTGGCTAGAATTTTGAACTTTCTATGTTCTTTAAGACGTCTGTTAGTCTTTGATTTTAGGATTAGTGTATGTGCAGGGTTGTTTACGATTTCATATACTAAATCATTCGTAAGGTTTGAGTTTCTTAAACTCACGTTTAAGCCTCTCACAACATCCTCGGCCGAACCATATTGACCCGGCCCTAGTCTTACTTCTGTACTGTAATACCGTGTAATCTTAGTCCGAGCGATGCGCATAGTTTCATCCATAGCTACCCCAGCTTTTTCACACTCGTCAATGTCTCTAAGAATCGTAAAAACGGTTTCTTTATGTTCAATATTTAAAAGACGGTGTCCAGCTGAATTTCGCATATCCCCACCTCATACGAATCACGACCCAATTCAATGTGCCCATGGAGTTCTGTTACAAAGTTGGCTAGCGTGTTGTTAGGGTGTACAGACAGGGACGAGGAGGACGGGAGTGTGACGTAGAAATGGTTAGGAGCCATGTTGCATACTATTTAAGCTTCATTATTGCATCAGCTTTTATATAGGTGTTGAAGCTTTCTGGGTACCCTAGCCATTTCACCAGGTACATTTTTCTCCTTCCTGAACCTTTGCTTCCTAAAATTTTCTCAATTTTAAACACATTTTTTTCTAAATTAAACGCAACTTTCTGCAATTCCTCGCGGTAAAAGCCTCCTGAGATTTCTTCCCCATTCAAATCTTCAATGTAATACATCATTATTACACCTTTAGGTCTCACAGCCCTAACTTTAAAAATCTCGCGTGTCCATCCTTGCTCAAAACCCTTTGCGAATTTATTCCCCGAACGCGACAGCCTTACATAATCATTGATTTTGAAGCGCACAGAGTGTGGTGGTGGTGGTGTGATCCATCTCTTCTCGGGAGCGTACCTCTTTCTAAAACTTCGTTAGGTGTTGCCCCAATCGTGCGATGGTGTGAGCGGTTGTAGGATGATGCCAATGATTCCAGAATGTCTAGAAATCTGTATGTGTTTTTATGTGTAAAATAACGGTGCATGCGTTCCTTTATGGTGCGCTGAACTCTTTCAGCTAAAGAAGCCTTATGTATAGAATTGGTTGTGTAATAGCTGATATTAAACTCTGTCAACATATTCTGAAAGCACGGCCTATAAACTCCTTCCCCATATCCGTACAAAAATAGCCAGGAACCCTGTTTTCTTTTAACATTAGCGTTTTGGTGGCTTTAGCAACTGTTTCAGGTGATTTATTTTTCAGAGGAACTAGCCACAGATATCTAGAGAACACGTCTATTATGAATAGAATGTAGCGGTAACCATCGTTATACACAGAATATCTTTGCATGTCTGTTAAATCTGCTTGCCAATAGAATCAATCGAGGAAGCCGTTGTCTTGGCTGTTTTAAACCTTTTTCTCACAGGCTTATGAAGCGTATAAGCGTCCTGCTCCCTCAAAAATCTTTCAACATCTTTTTTTCCTACTCCGTAAACACTTCTGTACAGTCTATCTACGCCGCCGTAAGAGGATGGGTAGAAATGTCATAATAGCGTTTAGTTAATACGTTAGCCATTTGCGTATTTTAGAGGCACGTGGGTAGGGTTGGTTTAACCTCTTCTTGCTCCTCTTCAAAGGTGTTACCGCCGGGGTGACGGCGCCTTCAATTGTGTCACAGGCGTTGCATGATCCAAGTCTTTTAACCTGTTCAGATTTCCTATCAACGTTTTAGGGACATTTATTTGTTGTAGTCTTGCTTTAATATGCTTCCATCCTGATGGTGATGGCCTATCCCACTTTCTCACCAGATCATGGACAATGTCTACGATATTCGATCCTGTACCTTTGATCCTTCCACAATGATCTCCCCTGTATCGGTCCATTGTATGGCGGGATCCTCACTCAATAGATTATAAAGACTTAAGCCTTTACTCCTCAATGTAAGTGGGAGGGTATTTTTAATACATGTTCGATATGTTGTGTGGCTATCTTTTTGGTTGGTCAGCTGTGTCGTCGGGTATAGATCCTATGTCGCCATCGTCCCCCGTGCTGTGCCTAATAACCACAGGAATCTCTGTAGGGCTCTTATAATTTTCGTACTCGTGAAGAAATTTCTGCAGAGCTTCTTGGTATAAGATTCTTTTCTCATCAGTGTTTTTTCACTGTTTAATAGGGCTAACAATTCGCTTTCCATTCTTTAAGTCTGCTTTTACGGGGATCTAGATCCGTGTCTCTTTGCAGTGAGGCGTACACCTCGTGGGGAATCACTACCACTTTCTTCATTATATTAATCTAGTCAGTAAGGACCCAAAACTGAAAATAAGATGGGGAGAAATGACCCTCCTGTTTGTACAATAATTCGTTTTTTCTTCGCTACAGTTTGGCTTTTACGAGCGAGTGCACGTATTATGTTCTTGTAGGGCGTAGGCGAGCCTTCTGATGGGTTTTCATTGATACATTGCAATTTATAACGTTAAGACAGATTTCACAGATGCATTTTAAAAAGTCGGCATCGATATTTTTAATAAACATCTGCTGCATTGCCCGGGGCAGTCGATGATAGATTTGTATTAATTCACGGTATTTCTTTAGTCTCTTTGTCATTCTGGAATATACACCGTTTCAGGCTCGTTTGGAAATATATTCGTTCGCAGAAGCACTCTAAACGTGTTTTCGCGGTGAAGGTCGCAAGCAAATATCCGTAACGCGTGCTTGTAGCTTCTTTATAACTTCCAAAAACTCCTTACGCTGATTCGGGAACATTTGATTGGCTAATACCCCAATTTGTGATACATCTCTACGTTGCGCGAATAAGACTAGATATTGCGTATTTAACGACACATCGCGCATGTATCTATTTTTGAAAATAGATTCTGATTGATGAAGAACACGCTTATGTTAAGATGGTGGGAGAATACTGTAAATGTCTCGGCAAACGTTTTATCCATCTCCAACATGAGATCGTCAATTACAATGATTGTATGTTCATTTCCCTTTAACGAATTAACGTCATATACGCCTTTGTGGAACAAATATCATCTTGGTACTCGTTGAACACTGATTGATACGTCGAATAGCACCATATAACTTTACGCACAAATTTCGAGAACATCTCCCCCTTTTCTTTAATGATTTTAAGCATAAACACAGTTTTACCACATCCTGTAGGTCCAGATATAATACATGTGGATGGGCTCGTGAATCTGAATTTTTCTACAGAGTCCATTTCTAACACGTCACACTCCTAAGTGAGTCATTTACAAATATTACAAATTTTGAGTGCTGATCCTTATATTTCTTCTCCCACAGAACCGTGAATGACGATGAGGTAGAGCAGCCCATCATTACGGATGACCTCGACGACAGTGTAGTTGTGATCTCCTCCCCTGAACCCTCACCAGCGATACCGGTAACACGTCCAAAGCGAGGTATGAGATACCCACGTCAGGTATAAAGCGACCGAAATACGCGTCTGTTGCAGCGGTAATAGATCCCCAACCCTCAACCTCTTACGCAACAACACCCCCAGCACTAATATATCCCCTTATTCATCCGCCGCCCCCCGTTCTGTTAAGTCTACAATAATAGAGCCCCAACCATCAACCTCCTACGCAACAGGGCCCCATCAGCAGCACCTTCCGCTAATATATCCACTAATTCATCCGCCCCCCGTTCTGTTGAGGATGGTAACGCTGGAATTGGTGCGATCCGCAGCCCCCACCCCAGCCTTGACTAGAAATCGTATAGAGTCAGGGTAGACCCTAGAGTCATGTATAGCAATGGTATTGAGCGCGGACTACGCCGGGTGTAGAGCGCATTATAGAGTTTGCTCTTCAGAATCGTGACGAGCGTGAAGTCAGGACGAGTATGTCCTTTGGATTCGGGTCAGATGACGTGATGTAGACGATTATTGGGTGATAGTGCCATTTAGACTTTGGCGGCTGAATATGTAGAATATATATTAGGGCGTATAATGCAAGCCGCCCAAAGTAGTATAGCCTTCAATATGGACAACTTCACGGTAAATATTGACCATGTATACCGTGTTGCGGGTCATAGTGCCATACCGTATACTCTTAACTTCAATTCTCAAGCTATTTATAGACGGCATATAAACGTCGATCGTGGTTGCGGCTTTATAGCAGTACTCTTAGCACGTATGTTTACTGTACAAAATACACGAACTCAAAAATTTGGTTGCACACAGTCGTGGAGCATGCCCGTAAACTAGCTGAAGACTGTAAACTTGAATTTGACTGTAATATGGGTCCTGAGAGCTGAGAAGGTAGAACAGGAAATGAATGTCCGCATAGTTGTGTTTGGGTTGGATGATCGTCGTAGGACTGTGTATGTTTTTAAAAGCTGTGTGGAGATCGTACAAGGCCCCTACTTATTTTAGGATTGTCAGGGACAACGTATCTCCCCATCCGTATATAAGGTGGCTTTACGCGAGTTATGACAAAATCGAAATATGGGAGACATCATGGTTTGTGTAAGGGGTGCCTCGAGTTTGCGGATGATATAGTGAGACATTGTAAAGAATGTCACATGGTATGTGAGCAGTGTAAAAAGCACCAAATGTGAAAGCCGTGTAGTTGAAGCTGAGAAGAGAGACTGTGTGTGTAGACGCACATTTTTCAATAATAGCTGTTTTGATTTCCATAAATCAATTGGCACGTGCAGGAAAATGAGAATCTGTGAATGTGGTATGTTTCACACAATGGATAATTGGGAAAATTTAAGCACAAGTGTGACGTAATTCACTGTCCTACATGCCAGAGGAATATAAGGCGGATGGAGTAAAGCATGTATTTATATGAAAGATGCTAAGCCTAAAAATAACCCCTGTATAACTGTATACTACGATATAGAAACATATACGAACGCTGAACCAAAGAGGTAATTCCACATTTACTTGTGAGCCAGACTATCTGTGATGAGTGTATGGATATCGAATGTGACGAGTGCCCCAAATGTGGTAAACGGACAAACGTTTTTAAAACGAATGTCAGCGATAGTCCTGAAACTATTTGTGTCCTATATTGTCAAGTTAGCCGACAAGTTCAAAAATGACTGTGTATATTCTCGCCCATAACGGGGCAAAGTTTGACACGCAGTTCCTTTATAAGAGTTGCTTGACACGAATCCTCTGAGATATTTACAGGTGATCCATTGAAAAGAGGCAACAAATTAATACAGATGCAGATAAGAGGCAATGTACAATTTAAAGATACTTTATTATTCACACCTTGTAAATTAGCAAAGCTACCAAGGTGATGGGAGTAGCAGCTGAAGTTTCCAAAGGATACTTCCCATACACTTTCCTCACCAGCGAGACTTTAAACTACGTAGGCCAACCACCCCCCAAACATTATTTTGACTGCATGATGAACGTGAAGACTTTGATCGATACTACGACAGTTTTAATGAAAGTAACCTTTATAATATAGCTGATGAATGTGAGCGTTATTGCGTGAATGATGTGCGCGTGCTTAGAGTATGTTTCCAGGCCTTTAGAAGGATGTCATAGCCCGTTTCAAATGCGATCCACTGCAAGTCGCAACCACCATCGCATCATTATGTTTTACGGTGTTCAAGAATAACTTCATGCCGAAAGCACCTTAGCCATTATTCCACCGAAACAATCCCCGCAGTTACGGGCACAAGCTATTTACTGGCTCATACACCTACAGCAGCAGACAGGTGTATACATAAAGCACGCCCGCAACACGGGTGAAGTACCCATTAAGATTAATGGACGTGTTTTTTTGGTTGATGGGTTAAGTGAAAACCGTGTCACTGTGTGAAGACTGTGTACTCCTTTAACGTTGCTGGTGGCATGGATGCCCCCGTCCTGAGTGCGGAGTCACCGAGATATCAACGGTAGGTCTCCTGCCGACTGTCTTGCATCGACCCGCACCCGCGATCAACTTATAGGATCACAGTTTCACTCACATCTTGTGGGAGCATGAATATGATGCACGGATGGAGACAGACGAGGTGTACCGTGAGGAAATAAAGCGATCAAGCGTTCAATGGTGCTGGATCCTCTCAAATGTGGTGATAGCTTGTTTGGAGGCGTACAAATCCTTTCAGACTATACTTCCACCTACGGAGGGCGTGAAGTCTCCATTACTACGATTTCTGTTCTTTAACCCATACGTGATGAGAGCAATCCGTACCCCGTGGGCGCTCCTGAGAAACTGGTTGGGGCCTAGCCTACCATCCATCAGTGAATTTTCAAAAAATTTGAATGATCGTTACTTTGGGATCTCTTTCGTAGACGTACTCCCCCCACGCAATTTATGGATGCCAATCTTACCTGTCGTTAATCGACGACAAGCTCATGTTTCCCTGTGCGTGAAGTGCGCGGAAGAGGATAACGGCGAATGTAACCATATACCCCACCAGCGTAAGATCAGAGGCGTATATACAAGTCCTGAGTTGGCCCTAGCCGTACACCATGGTTTATAAATACTGAAGATACATGAGGTGTGGAGGTTTCAGAAGCTACCCAACCTTTTCACACCATATATAAACACCTTTTTGAAGGATAAGGTTGAGGCATCAGGGTATCCGCGAGGAGTTTATACCGAAGATGAAAAGTCTGCCTATATTCAACGTTACCGCGACCGCGAAGGTATACAACTTGATCGTGTCCAAATTGTAAAGAATCCTGGCAAGCACTTTAGTGCAAAATTGTGTCTAAACAGTCTATGGGGAAAATTTGCGCAGAATACCGGCAGAGGGAGCATTCATTTGGCACAAAGTTATAGCGATGTCTGGGATTATGCCAATGCCCCCGATAAAGAGGTCATGGAGATCGTAAATGTAGGTAATACTTACGTAATAAAGTACAACAACACTGAATTTGCCACAGATACCTCAAGGGTTACAAACATACCTGTGGCCAGCTTCACAACAGCCTACGTCCGTATAAAACTTTGGGGTCTATTGCATTCTCTTGGGCGGAGAGTATTGTATGCCGATACAGATAGCGTGATATTCACAGAGAGGGAGGGTGAATACATGCCCACTATTGGGGAGTTCCTCGGCGAGCTCACTGATGAGATCAAGGATGAGTGGGGACAACGCATACGCCGACTCTTTTGCCTCAACAGGACCTAAGACTTATGGGGTACGGGTCAAGGTGGGGGAGGAAATGAAATATATCGTGAAGGCAAAGGGTATTACGCTCAACCATGCGAATCGGGAGGTTGTTAACTTTGAGTCGTTGAAGGATCTAGTATGTTTGGATGAACAACCTCACCAACTAATTGTAGGCACCCACAATTTTCGGGCGCAGAAGCTGGGGGGCGTGAAGGAACTTAGGGGTACGATGGTTTGCCGTAACACCTATAGGAAACGTTACCAGTTACCTGGTACCTATGATACCGTACCCTTTGGATACCAATGATGCTTCTAACTCACACGTCTTGTATATAATCGTATCTGTTTGTAAATATATATATACAGGGCGTCCCAAAAAAATGTATACACACTTTAAATAATTATAAAGGCAGTGTTTATTAAAATACATTTCATTTTCAAAATGTAATAGAATCTACAGACATTATTTAATTGTTTTGTCAACGCCTGTTTTCAAACTGACGTCCGTTCTGGTCCAGGCACTGCTGATAACGCGAAGCAGTGGAATCGCAAACATCACAAAACATTTCGTTTGGTATTTGTGTGCATTCTCGTTCAATGGCTGCTCTCAATTCAGCGACTGTTGCAGGTTTTATAGCGTAGACTTTGTCTTTTAAGTATCCCCATAAAAAAAGTCTAGTGGTGTGAGGTCTGGTGAACGCGGAGGGTATTCTACGAAACCCCTTCGTCCAATCCACATCCACATCGTGCCAAGTACCACTCGCAATACTCCACTCTTCGGTCCGGATCATCTTCATTAATAGCATGGACTAATCTTGGAATGTAACTTTTCCATTGACAGCGCTTCAAAATGCGTTGGACAGACGATTCTGAAATTCCTACCTCACGACTCGCTTGCCGCACAGATTTTCTTGGACTTTGGTGATACGTTTCCAGTACTCTTTCTTGCTTTGTGGGGCTTGTCGATGTCCGTGGTCTTCGGGAACGCTTCTTGTGGACATTCTGAACAGTTCCATCGGCTTCAAACGTATCTCTAATTCGAGTGATGGTAAGTCGCGTTGGTGGATCTGTTTGAAACTCCCTCCTAAACTGTCTTTGCACTTCAACTGCGTTTTCACACTTCCAGTAGCATTTTAGAATGAATTTCCTTTTGTTCAAAGCTTAGTCTGACTGCCATTATTAATTCTAATGGGTTTAACTTGGAAAGAAAGAAACATCAATTGAGCTATCAGCTGTTAAAGTGTGTATACATTTTTTTGGGACGCCCTGTATATATAACTTGAATATCTCGTTTATTAAATCGTATTTGTAAATATATATAACTTGAATATCTCGTTTATTAAATAAATCATGTTTCAAATAGCGTTTCACTTTCTCCTTTGTGTGTGTGTGTGTGTGTGTGTGTGTGTGTGTGTGTGTGTGTGTAGGTGAAAGTTCTAAGCTCCGCCCACTGTAAGACCGTGAGTCATGCTACTATCTGGGAGTCCCTGCGTGGTCAGTCGACCGCAGTAAGCCCGAGAGATCAGACGTGTATTCAGATCAGACGTGTATTCAAATGGCTACCTTTAATATTGCTTGTACAACGTTTACGAAATGGTATTCAGTAAAGTGCCAGGATGTGGTGGATACCGAAAAACTTCCTATTCATCCCTCCTATGCCTCTTTTAAAAACACATTGGATTGTGCGAAGTTCCAAGATGTACAAATACTCTACGGATGTTCTGGTGAGACCGTTGAAGGCTTTCGTTGCACAGACGATGTGCTGAAGTATACTGCAGAGCTAAACTTTATAAAGTCTCACATACACCGTGAAGTAAAAGAAACAACGCGTGCAGAAGAGAAGCAGCAGGTATGGATAATGAGTCTTGCTGATGGGTGGTGTGACAAGCGGTATTACGTCATGCTACACCATGTCGATTACTCATACCCTACGACTGGAAATCTGAATCTCGTGATCATGGACAATCTTAAGTATTTTTATCACTATATTAACGTATATCATGATGAGGTTCGTAGTGAGGTTGTGGCTAGTGCCCTGCGTGAATTTTTAACAGAGTTTAGAGACGAGTATCGTTTGATGGGCAGAAAGGAAAAATATGAACATATGTTCCTCTCAAATAGTGCGCCTGAGTGTGGAGATGTTTAGTAAAATGTTCCTAGTTCTTATCCAAAATGTCTGGTGCGTAGGCTGGTTGTGATATTCTTGTACCGGTACAACAATTCGACTCGCGGAACAAGCCCATTCACATATCATCGAGTCAGCCGCCCGTCGAACCATTCCTGCCTACCTGCGTGCCTCACACGGCTCATAGTTACCTCAGAGCTTGAGCCGAGTGGACGTGCGCTCTTCGAATACGATGGAACTTCCTTTGAGCAGCATTCTCAACGCCTCGTACGATGTGTCCGTGACGAAATCGTTGCGCGTGTTCAGGCGTAATTCCGGTACCATTAGCTATGTACTGGAAACGGAATGTAGACCGACAAACAAACGGGTTTATTTAAGTATCGAGGAGATGAATAGAATCTTTGTGATAGTTGAGAAGTGGAGTGAAGATCGTTATAAAATACCTGCTAACGTAGGTACAAGAAGAGAGCAGATTAGTGACGCACCCTCATACGCCGTTGTATGTACGTTGTGTATAAATAACGATCGGCCGTGCATTGATATAAGGCTGAAGTGGAAGAATGCTTCTGATAATAACGCTCTTATTCCTACGCGAAACCGTTTCATCCTCGACAGAATGTTTGAAATCGTCGGATTCCGTAAACTGAAACCTATATTAGACGCGCGTGTTACGGATATGTTTTATTTTGATACAGTACTTGAATATGCATACACTGCTCTGCTCGATGGGTTTACCGAGTGTAGGGCTGGTGAGAATGGTCTAGTGCTGGATGTTTATTTAAAAAGTTTAGACTCTTTGAAATACCATGAACTTTGGTACAAAGCAATTGATCGGTACAAGGCTGAGCTCACCTACACCGTTCACCCTGAAGAACTATTTCTTTATATAACGCGCAGTTGTCGTAACGATTTAGAAGATTATTTCAATTGCCGCTATGTTGAGTGAGTTCACGATTGAAAAGCTCGAGTCGGTAGAAATAAACCCTCGATTGGAAAAGCGTTCTTATAAACTTGTGTTTAATAATGTAGTAACGATGAACTCTTTGTGCGTGCTTTTGATTGTATTCTAGACGTGTTTAAAGATGACTTACCAACCGGTTGTAAAGTGGGAACAAAAATAGTACTGAACGATATGAAAGCCCTTCATATCGAATACAGGTTTCCCTATACTTTAAGCGGTGAAATAATATTAAGCCGCATATACTGCGTAATGCAGAGCAATAATGATGTAATTGTAAACTCGATTAAGACCGAGTTTAGTATTTTGAAAAAAAGTGAATTGTATATATATATTTTGCTTGACATTTCCCCGATTATACGCATATTTCTATTGATTTGTGTTTATATATATATATATATATATATATTTTTTTTTTGCTTGATATTTCTCCTGCACTGTTATGTACATATTTTTATTGAAGTGTATATTTATTTGAAATGTATATTTTATTTTATATATCACCATAATTGTGTGTGTGTATATTTCTCCTGTACTGTTATGTACATATTTCTATTGAAGTGTATATTTATTTGAAATGTATATTTTATTTTATATATATATCCATAATTGTGTGTATATATTTCTGTTATACGCATATTCCTCAAATGTATATTTATTTTCTATATATTTATAATAAAAAGAATGATGCAATGTTGTTTATTGTTATGCCTTCTACTACCGGTATTCGAAATATAATAATGTATACAACGGTATTGCGGTTTGCGGTATCTGGCAATATTTAAGCCTTCTAAGCCAACTGGCTGATTAGGAGTCTATAATAGTGTATACAATGGTATCTGGCAACTCTGTCTTCGGAATACATGGCGCTATCTGGCAACTCATTTACAGCCAACTGGCTGATTAGGCGTATATAATAATAATGTATACAATAATACTGCTAAAAAGAGGTATCTGGCAACTCATTTACAGCTAACTGGCTGATTAGGCGTATATAATAATAATGTATACAATAATACTGCTAAAAAGAGGTATCTGGCAGCCAATTACAGCCAACTGGCTGATTAGGAGTCTATAATAATGTATACAATGGTATCGCGGTATCTGGCAACTCAAGCCATTTACGCCAACTGGCTGATTAGGAGCCTATAAAACAACGCCAACTCGGCTGAAGTCTTAATGTGCACTTGGCTCCTGCCAGGTGAACACCTCTCCTCCTTTCTCTCCTCCTCCTTTCTCTTGGGGGATAACGCCGCCTCCAAGTTCCCCCACCCCCATTTGCAACAACCCCCTTTGCAACACCCCACCCCCCCTTTGCAACATTACATAATAACCTGCAACATTCTTGCACTCTCCCCTTTTGCGGCTATACTACTGTATGTATGTGTAGTGAAGAATAGAGGGAGAAATTTGTGTTTGAGAACATGTTGTACTGCTCATGGGGTAGATGAGACACGGTAAATGATCAGCTAAAGAGTACAGTGATAGAAGAAACGGGAGTTCCAGCACTCTCTTATTCTGCCTAACTCCTCCCCGGTGTACTTCCCCGGTCGGTTAGTATCTACGATCATCTAGCTCCCCTTTGACTCGTTTACACCAATTATATTCAAAGAATACCTTATTATGACACAACTCCTCTTTGGGAGGAGATTGTAGACACCAATCGAACAGGGAAGTACTCCAGGATGGACGTTATGCAGGAGACAGGGAGTGCTGGAACTCACGTTTCTCCGTTACTGCCCCGCTTAGCTGATCCTTATCCGTGTCTCATGTACCCTGTGAGCAGTCCAGCATGCTCTCAAACACATACTTCTTCTCCATTCCTCACTACACATACATGCATCTTACACACTACACAATCTTTTCCAAATTTCTAAAATAAAAATGGCATAATTAAGCCTTGGAGACCTTGTTTTTGGATCTCCTTCTTCTGTCGAGGGGTCACTTTTGTGGGCACTCGCCCTTGGTCCCCTCCTTCCTACATAAAAAAGCTAAATCTCATATAATATCTGCTCTGACAACATGACTTTCCTTGAGGAATTGGGATTTTTATAAAATTACTGTCTAGGAAACGGTTTGCCATTAAAGTTCATTGAAAAGATGTACAAAAAATATCGGATCAAATGTAGAATTCGGACCCCAGCCTTCTTTAGTTAGCTTTATAAGGCTAACTAACGAAAATATCATGACCTAACCTAACCAATCGTCAAGGGCGTACAGTTAACCTAACGATTGGTTAGGTTAGGTCGTGATATTTTCGTTAGTTAGCCTTATAAAGCTAACTAAAGAAGGCTGGGGTCCGAATTCTACATTTGATCCAAAATATCTACAGTGGATAACGAATCCTGGATGAAAACCATAAAAAAAAGTAAAAAAAGACTGCGGAAAATATGTTATATTTTAAATTACTACCATATTATGGATGAATGAGTTTTGTGCTATAAAAAGAAACTGTGATTCTGATCAAACGTTTCTTTCTTCAGATTAACTTTACACGTATATTTACAAGTGACTAAGCGCTCTACATGAATTAGATCGAACTAGAATAATGTTAAATTCGATTTAGTTCCATTCAGTTTAATTCCAGTTCGATTTAATTTTATGGTTAGTTCCGTTTAATTTCAGTGCATTCTGTTTGATTCAAGTCTTTATAATTTTTAAACTTAACAGAACTTATGCTTCTAATCTAACCAATCGTACGTCTAAAAACTAAAAAAATAGCCTAACCGGGCACTAAATAGTGTTATACTTAATTCCAATATAATTCGACTTAATTCCAGTACGTTCTGTTTATTTCCAGTCCCCACAATTCGACTTACTTCCAGTTCGACCTCATTCCAGTTTTAGTTTTATGTTCGACTTTATTCCAGTTAACCTTATTCCATTCGTTCTATTTCAGCGTTTCCTGGCAGTTTAATCGTTTTTCCATGTTAAAGAAAGATTTCCAAACCATCTTTGTTGTCTTTTATTTATAAATATAATTGTAATGAGTGTAATTCATCTTATATTGGCAAAACATCACGCCAATTTGAAGTTATCAAACTTATATCATTTAAAGTTAGAATTGACGATCACACAGATTCTAGTTGTTCCACTATTCCTCTCACAAACCTTTCGCATTTTGGTGTTTGTATGTATTACTTGGAATGTATGTCTCATCCACTCAAAACGGGAAACTTTAAAATATTTTCCAAAATGAAAAAGAATGATCTTACTTTGCTAGAGAGAGGGGAAAAATAATAATAATAATAATAATAATAATAATATACTAGGGGCACTCAATATATTTTGCCCCACCCTTTTTTCTTAGCTAAATAATAGGCCATGGGGCTGAAATGTCTTTTCGGCCGTAAGTTTGAACTTTCTGCACTTCACATAACCGGATTTTTCCAGTTTCAACTTCCCCTCCTTGTATAAAACCGCTTTTAAACGCCCATGTATAAAACCGATGGTTAACGCAGTTTCGAAAATGGCGTCTGACAGTGATGTGCGTCGTAAACAGAGAGCTGTTATCCAGTTCTTAATCGCAGAGAAGGAAACAGTTGGAAATATTCACAAACGTCTACAAAACGTTTACTGAGATGCTGTTGTTGATCGAAGCAAAGTTGGACGCTGGTCTAAACGTGTGAGATCATCGGAGAGAGGGAGAGCCAGCCTCGATGATGAGCCACGCAGCGGTCCCCCGGCATCGGCTGTAACATCTCACACTGTGCAACGTGCTAACAGCATCATTCGATCAAATCGGCGCGTCACATACAAGGAGCTATCTCTGGAGCTAGGAATTAGTGAAGGAAGTGTGAATACGATAATTCAGTAACTGGGATACTCAAAAGTGTGTTCACCGTTTGTTCCTCGCGAACTGACTGAAGATCACAAAGTGCAAAGAAAAGAAATTGCTTCTGAGTCGTTGGTTCGATACGAGACAGAAGGGGATAACTTCCTTTCACGAATTGTGACTGAGGATGAGACTTGGGTACACCACTTTGAACCTGAAACAAAACGCCAATCCATGGAGTGGCATCACGCACACTCCCCACAGAAGAAAAAGTTCAAAATGGCTCCCTCTGCAGGAAAGGTTATGGCCTCCATCTTTCTGGGACATGAAAGGGGTGATTCTGGCGGACATTATGAAGAAAGGACAAACAATCAACTCAGAAGCATATATTACTACCTACCGTACGGAGACTCCAGAGACGTATAAAGCGAGTTCGACCGAGGACAAAACTGGAAGACGTCCTTCTTTTGCACGATAACGCAAGACCACACAACAGTTTGCAAACAAGAGAGGCCATCACAAAAATGCGCTTGACTATTACCCCACCCTCCATACAGCTCGGATCTGGCACCTTCAGACTTCCATTTATTTGGGCCAATGAAGGATGCTATTCGTGGAAGAAAGTTTCAGAGTGACGATGAGGTTGTTGAGGAGGTTAAGAGGTGGTTCCAGTGGAACCCAGCTGACTTTTACCAGCAAGGAATAAAGGCCCTTGTTTCGAGGTGGAGGAAAGCTGTAGAAAAGGATGGAGACTATGTGGAAAAATAAAAACTAGCGAAAAAGGTATGTAACTACTTGTGTGCAAAATTTCTGGAACTTACAAGGAAACTTGGAAAGAAAAAAAAGGTGGGGCAAAATATAAAAATATATTGAGTAGCCCTCGTGTGTGTATATATACCTCGTTAACCTCGTTTAGGTTCCGTGTGTTGGTCTCTCTTCACACGAAGGTCAAGCTGGTGGCTCCGCCTCTAGGCCTGGCTTGGTGGGGGAGCGAGTTGCTCTCTTTCGCTCTCCACTGCACATAGCCATCTGGTACCGTCCTGAGCCAGGCATCTAGTCTTCGCTTGAAGACTTCAACTTTGACCCCTGTAACGTTTCTGAGGCCGTTTAGAAGCCGGTTAAAAAGTCTTGGCCCCTTCACAACCAAGCTATTTTCCTTCATTGTTGAAGAGGTCCCTTGTCGGGCCTTTAATTTGGATGGTAACTGGGTTTAGTGTGAGGTCTGATACCAGTTTTTCGATCATTTTCCATATGTAGATTATGTGTACTTCTCTCTTCTTCTTTCCAGGGAGTACAGATTTAGTTTACGTAGTCTTTCCCAGTAGTTGAGTTCTTTGCAGCTATCAATCTTGGCTGTGAAATGTCTTTGCGGTTCTTCTAGTATTCAAGTTTTGGTATAATCAGTGTTCTCAGCAGGGGAATCATTACTGTCTTGTCTCTTCTTTTGAACGTTCTGAGTACCTGTCCCGCGACTCTTTTTGCTTTGTTTATCGCTATCTGATTTTGTGTCTCGAATTTGGCATCATCGGTCATTATTACCACCAAGTCGACCGCTTTCATGCTTTCTGAATTTCATGTCTATCTGGAGTACAACAATTTTTTGTTTATGTTGATTTTTCAATCTTTTCTATATGTTTCGGCCACGCTGATTACAGATTTGGCATCGGTTTTGCTCAGAAAACTATAGTTTCTATGATATGGTTAAATTTAGAAATCTCATTTTTTTCGCCATTTTTAAGGCATTTTTCTGAGATAGCAAAAGTAATTTCAAGTGCAAAATTCAAAATGTCTCCAAAACTGGGGTTTATTAGTAATGTTTTTATTGGTTAAGGCCCATTATTAAATATTTGTACATATTTGGTTTCTTATTTCTGTTTATAAAATGTTTTTTTGTATTTTTCAGATATTTGAATTAGAATTACATGGTGATGGCTACCAATAGGCCCTGCAGACACTCTGCAGATTCATTTTGTTATATTTGCGGCCATTACATCAATCCAAAGCAAGTGAAGCACAAAATTGCCATAGGAACGAAGTTTTGTACAGCATATCACGCTTACTTTGGCATGCCCATGGGCGATCAAGATAAATCATAGGCACCTCACTTTTGCTGTGGAAGCTGCTGTTCCACATTAGAAGGATGGCTGCGAAGTACCAGAAAAAGCATGCCATTTGCTATTCCTCGCATTTAGAGGGAGTAAACCAATCACCACGATGATTGCTACTTCTGCATGGTAGACATTTCTATTGCCCCAGTCCCCCATAATGAAGATGTACCCGTTCCATGACCACCCACCATGGAGGAAATAGAAGAAACGCCTTTAATATCCTCCGATGAAGATGAAGATGCTGACTTCGAGGCAAGCTCCAATACGTCACCCCCATTTCCTCAACCAGAAAGACAGACGACCTAGTCAGGGATATGAACCTTACGAAAACCAATGCAGAAATTATGATGTCCCGCCTTAAAGAGTGGAATCTTTTGGACCCAAGTGTCAAGATCTCTTTCTACAGGAATAGGCATTTGCGATACGCTTCTTTCTACTCCTGTTTTGCATCGAGCTCTCTTTGCTACTGCTGTGATGTAATGGCCTTTTTGCTGAGATAGGAATTTAATACAGCCCTGCTGATTGGCGTTTGTTTATTGACAGTTCAACTAGAAGTTTAAAAGGCGTCCTACGACATAATGGAAACATGTTTCCATCTATTCCTGTGGCTCATTCGGTTGAATTGAAGGAAGAATATGAAAATATAAAGCAGTTGCTAGACAAAATGAACTACAGTGAACATAGATGGGATGTATGTGGAGACTTCAAAATGCTAGGATTCCTGCTTGGACTACAGGACGGTTACACTAAATATTCGTGTTTCCTCTGCCTTTGGGACAGCAGAGCAGATGGTGAGCACTTTGTCAGAAAGGAATGGCCCGTGAGAAATTAGCTTAATCCAGGCAAACACAATGTTCTTAACGAAGCCCTTGTTCCAACAGACAAAATTTTGCTACCCCCGCTGCATATCAAGCTTGGTCTTATTAAACAATTCATCGAAGCTTTGGATGCTGAAAGTGATGCTCTTTATCATATACGTTCAATGTTTCCCAAACTTTCTGAAGCTAAAATCAAGGAAGGCATACAGGGGTTAGACAAAATAATATGAACACCCGCTGATTTCACCGGTTATCTTTACGGACTGCTCAGACACAAAGTAAACGGTCAAATGACTGGCAAACCTATTTAAATGCGTAACAGAGTGTGTATACGTCATGTTATAACCCTCACGTTGTTTTTACAGATCTGAGTGAATTATGAATTAGCAGTTATGAAAGACCTGTCAGACTTCCAAAGAGGGCAAATTGTCGGAGCGCGGATGGCTGGTGCATCGGTGACGAAAACCGCTCAGATGTTCAATGTATCCAGAGGAACTGTCTCTATTGTCATGTCTGCATACCAAAACCATGGAAAGACAAGCACCGACAAATGCAATAGTGGACGCAAGAAGAAGCTGTGTGATCGAGACCGCCGGGTGCTGAAGCGCATTGTGACAAAAAACCATAAGACCACAGCTCCAAAAGTGACTGCAGAGCTTAACCAGCATCTTGCAAGCCCTGTATCGACCAGAACTGTACGTCGCGAGCTCCATGGAGCTGGATACCATGGGAGGGCTGCAATTGCCAAACCCTTCCTTTCGCACATCAACATTGAGCGGCGCAGAAAATGGTGTAATGACCATAAGAATTGGTCAATGGACCGGTGGAAGAATGTAGTCTACTCCGACGAATCCTCCTTTACGCTATTTCCATGTTCCGGTCGAGTTTACGTCTGGAGACAGCCTAAAGATGCTTATGACCCCGACTGCCTGACCCCAACCGTTAAGCATGGAGGCGGATCTGTGATGGTTTGGGCAGCAATATCGTGGAATACTCTTGGCCCAGCTGTAGTACTGCATGGTAGGGTTAAAGCCCAGGTCTATCTGTCAATATTGGCTGACCAGGTTCATCCCATGGTCCAAACGCTGTTTCCCAATGGCGGCGCCGTCTTCCAGGATGATAATGCACCAATCCACACCGCTGGGGTCGTTAAAAACTGGTTTGAAGAGCATGTTAGTGAAGTAGAACGCTTGGATTGGCCTCCACAATCCCCGGATCTTAACATTATCGAACATCTGTGGTGTCAGTTGGAGCAGCAGGTCAGAAGCCGATTCCCACCGCCGGCGTCTTTGGAGGAACTGGAGCAGGGTTTGCTCGAAGAATGGCTCAGGATTCCTCTAGCCACTGTCCAAAAGCTGTATGAATCAATTCCCCGACGCATTGCAGCTGTTATTGCCGCTAAAGGAGGACCAACTCCATATTAAGAATAAAAACCGCCATTTATCAAGGTGTTCATATTATTTTGTTATTTTGTCTAACCCCTGTATTTGTTGGACCTCAAGTCAGACGCATGTTAGCATCTTCAGAGTTAGAAGAAAAAATGACAGCTCTTGAAAAAGATGCTTGGCAGTCATTTCGGCTTGTAGTCCATGAATTTTTAGGTAAGAAGAAGAACGACAACTACAAAGAGCTAGTAGAAAATCTACCTACTCAAACACTTTCAAAGGTTAGGTTGTAGAATGTCCCTGAAGTTACACTATCTGGACTCGCATTTAGAATTCTTCAGACCAAATTTGGGTGACGTAAGTGAGGAACATGGTGAACGTTTTCACCAAGATACTCAAACCATGGAGAGGAGATATCAGGGAAAATAGTACGAAACTATGATGGGCGACTATATCTGGTGTTTAATACGAGATAATCCACGGGACTACAAGAGAAAAAGTCGCTCAAATGTACATTTTTAAGCATTATCCGTTTAGATTTGTGAGTATATTATATTTGGGTGCATTATATATACATTATATGCATTACATACATTATATATCTTCAAATATGAAATATATTTATTTTCCTTCCCTTTTCTTCATTGTGATTTTGCTCTCTGATAAGCCGCTAGGTACAAAAAATAGATTATGGTTTTCAGAAGAAACTAGCGTTTTCACGAGAAAATTAATGCGATTGTTTAATTCAGCGCACCCAAAAACACAAACACCAAAAAAATAAGATAAACACAAATTTTCCAAAATTTTGTTACATAATGTAATATGCTATCTGTTTAAGTTCCTCAGTTCTACCATATCTCAAGAGCTGAAATTCCCTCTTTGTGCATTTTAAGTTCGTTGTCCTTTGATATCGCGTGTTTTGTGGCCTTGTGGTCCTCCGAGATGGATCCGTTCCCGCCTACCTGTTCTGGTAGCTTCTTATCAGGAAGCGGTCCGGCTCGAGGGTTCCCAGCTGTGTCAGCTGCATGTGGTGTATAAGACTTAGCAGTCGTATTGTGTCCAAGATGTTGAAAAAATTTTGTTTGCTATTTGTGTTTAAAGAGTTTTGTTTGCTATTTATGTACATATTTTTTCTCACATTACTCCTGTTGTCACTTGAAACTTGCCCGTTGAACTTGTCGGAAGATGATGGTAGTAGCATTTTCTCCCGTACTGGCAGGTTCCATATGTCGCGTAGGTCTTGCAAATGTTCGGATGGTAGAATTTGCAGTTTCCACCGAATTTGCAGTGACCATTATTGTAGACGTAGTTGCACAAGGGAGGGTGTTCGTATATACACATTGTCCTCTCTTATATCTGCAAATTCCTTTCACATAATATTTACATATAGTTTCTTCCTCATTTTTACTCGGGGCCTTTGTTTTTGGTGGTTTCAGTTTGATTTCTTTATTGTCTACTTTTTTTCTATTGCTGCTAATGTCGTTTGTTTGAAATTTTTTGATTTGGTTTTGTGCCTCTGTTTCCTCTGTTGGTGCTTCTTTTATTCCTGCTTCCTGTTTACTCGCTTTCTCTGTTTTTTTCCCCCTGTTCATTTTTCGCAGTTTCCTCTTGTACTATCTTCGTTCCTTCTATTTTTTTCTCTGTTCGCTATTCATAAATTCCTCTTTTGCCTTTTCCTCATAGTCTCGTTCTGATTTAAAAACCGTAAACGAGTTTATTTCGATCATGCAGCTTTTGCAGAAGAACTTGATTCCGTTCAATTGTTTAGCACGTGCTATAAGAGAGATTTCTTCGTCGCCCCATCTCAGGCACTGAAATTCGACTAAGTGCTGGCGAAGGTCGCAACGGATTGTCTTTGATTCATCTGTTTCTTTTTTACGGTATCCACAGGGTTGTATGAATTTATTTGCCGTTGCCATGTTTCTAATGGTATGTAAATGATTATGTACAAAATATTGACTCAAAAGGGTAATTAAATAAGCGAGGTACTCGATTTGACTGGAGAAATGAGTGAGGGAAAGTTTTTTCGTTACTCCGGGAGGTGGGGAATGGGGGATGTAGCACGCTGTAAATTCTCTGATATATATATATATATATATATTCATAAACCAAATTCAATGAGTATATCTGATTCATAATCTAAGTATCCTAAACTAGGATCACCTGAAGATCCTTAGTTAGCCTTATAAGGCTAACTAGTGAAAATATCACGACTTAACCTAACCAATCGTCAAGGGCGTGCAGTTGACCTAACGATTGGTTAGGTGAAGTCGTGATATTTTCGTTAGTTAGCCTTATTAGGTTAACTAACGAAGGCTGGGGACCCTGATCTTCAGGTGATCCCTAAACTAAATCATTAAATTATAACAATTCTCGTACAATACTAAAAAATTCTATAATTATAAATTTTAAAATTCTATGTGTAACATTATTGTTTCAGTTTAATTTGTTTCTATATACTGTACAGTAGGGTGGTCCTTATTTACATGTCTAATTTTGAGGTTAGGAAAGAGGTGGCTCCCAACCCCTGAAATGGTGGCATATACTGTAATGTACAAACGCTTGGGTAGAAATTTCATTTGAATCAATTAATATCTAGAGGTAGCTCAAGGACTTCAAAGTTTTACTCTATATCCCTATAAGACCATGACATTTGGGTCCCCCCCCCAACTATATCGTTGGGGATTAGCCGTACAAGACGGGGGTGTTATGATTGCCAAACCACTCACTGTTGCCCAATCAAGGTCTCCTTTTTGCTGTCGGGAAAGCTTCGGCGATAGTCAGCCACAACTTTAAGAAGGAACTGCAGTTGTTCTTCATCTTTTGTATGCCTCTGGTTTTGTATGAGAGCTATTGCGCGTTCAGCATTATCATTGATCACATTTATGCTAGAAACATCTCTTGTAGCGTCTTGGAATGAGGGAAAGGAATTCCAGTCATTAGGATCTTTCTCCAAGAAATCCTGCAGCAGGTTGAAATAAACAAATAGCTTCTTCGATTGTTTTGAGGCGAAGGCATCCAGGGTCATTGTCGGCTTGAAAGCTGTTTTGTTGAACTTTTTTCGTGCATCCTCATCTCTTTCTTTGGACTCCATAACCTTGATTATAGCCCTCTTCGTAGCCACAGAAACTTCTGGATCAAACAGCGCTAATGCAACCAAGTTCTCAGAGAGATACCACAAGTGGTCACTGAATTTGGCTGTTGTAGCCTTTGCAATCATTGTATGTGGATAACTGGACAGAACCTTCATCAGATTCAGATCCTCTAGCGGTGCAGCTGCTGGCAATGGGGTACGGAACCAGGCCCTCACGTAAGTGGTGACGGTGAATACGCAGATATCCCGTAGGCTGCGCTCCTCCTGGGCTGTTAATTTAAACTGTTTCCGGAACATCCATATCTTGAAGGAATACAACACTTTCGATAACCAGCGAGCGTGCTGCATGGCGCCAGGAGCTTTAAAAAAGTGATGAAAGCCGTGGGACTCTGCTCGACCCAAGAAAAGAAGAGCTAACTCTAGGAACTCTTTGTAGTCATCCCTTGCATAATCTTGTAACAGCTGGTATAAAGCGAAGTTGATCAGACTGGGACGTTGTTCTCTCGTAGATGCTTCAACTTCCTGGTCATCAATACCCGATGAAAACTGACTCGTATCCAGTTGAGGTCAGAAACGCTGAAATCTTTTGAACAAGAGGACTTCAGGCCCAGAAGTTGGTCCTATGCAGGCCTGGAAAGCTGCACCAAAAACAAGTTCCATGATGTGATGTCTGCATGACAAGTGGAGGAGATTTCTTCCAAGTTTTTGTTCTAAGAGGACGCAAGCCCCGGAGTGATGTCCCGTATTTGATGTGGTAGTGTCAAAACTCATTCCAACAACTCTGTCACTCAATTCCCATTCCTGCAGCTTATCCCGCACGGCCTGTGCTTGGTGTTCTTCAGTACCAGATGGAATTTTGGGGACTCCAAGAAGCTGTTGCACTCCCAGTCCAGACACTAGAACAGAGAGCCAGTCCACACGCTCTTTCCCTGTGAGGTCCACTAGGAGTTTGCCATCTCAGTGAATAATCAAGGGAACATCGTCTGCTACTTTTTTTTTCAAAGTTTCTGCTGTCTTGGCACGATGACGCTCCCGAGCTCGCTTCACTGATGACCGATTAATGGCCAGTTTTCTCAAGTCATGTCCCAGACTGCGGGCAGTTTCCGCTATTACAATTGTTGCCTTTCTGTTACTGATTGAAGAACGGTCTTAAGCTGAAGCAAGTGCCGGAGTCAAAATGTTATTCACGCCACGGCTTCGTTTTGGAAGAGGCTCACCACCATAGGTTTCTTGTGGTTTATCTTCTGAAGAATGTTCGTTACTGCTACTTGATGACGCCAGCGTTCCAATAGAACAGGATGCTTCCGCTTCTTCTTTGGCTTTCCGTAGCTGCATATCTTGAGCTACTTTTCTGTTTGCAACTTTTTGCTCCGTTTTTGACAGTACGGTATCCACAGAACCCATCGTCTCACATCTGCCTGGCTCCCGTTGGGCTAGCAGGAATTGGCGATCCTCTTCGTTTTTGATCATTTGAATGGCATTTTCATGAGCGATGTCGAAAAGGTTCTCCATCTGAGATTTGAACTCTTCTTCCTTCCTGATTTGGGTTTCTGAACGCCGGTTCTTATTTTTTCGAAGCAGCTGCCATTCTTTGTTTAACTTCATTATTTTTCCAACTATTGAGCTTTCCGTTTTACGGGGACTCGAGCGCGGGCCCAAAACTCCAAAATTTCATTCATCACATCAGTGGCTGCTTCACGAATTGATTTATGAAGCGAAGATGATTGTGGAGGAAGACTGCAAGGACCTGACCTCTCCGATGGCTGGGAGCCTTTGCCCTGTCAGCTTCTCCGACGTTTTGTCCACAAGGTAAAGGGCAGCATTGCTTGATCTCGTGTGTTTTGCCATCATTACAGTACAATTTGCTAAATAAATACAGAAGTTATAGTGGACCGGCCAAAATTAAAAAATCGACTTTGAACAGCGGTTTTTGTTAATAGCTGGCACCTATGCTAAATCAATGTATCTGTGGGTGAGGAATAAAATGCAGGTGGATGCCACTCTCGCTTTTGTCTTTGAAGGTCATTTTCGAGGTTAAACTGTGCAAAAAATGATATTTTCTAATTTTAATTAAAAAAAAATATTCTGAGCCAATTGGTTTGATTAAATGTTTCATTTTGCCACACTTAGTGATAAAGAAGTATGATGACACGCTTATTCCATCCGAATTACCAACGCAAGGTCAAATTCAAGTTAATCACGACCGAAATTGTTCTAAAAATTTGTGATTTTTTAATTTTAATTGGCGAAAAAAAACATTGAGCAAGTCTGTTTGTCAAAACAATTTATTTTAACATGGTTAGTGCCTAATAAGTTTGATGGCATGAATTAAGTACTCACAGTAACAGAATTATCATAACTAAATCACAAAGCAGTAATATAGCCCCATAACTATACAGTTTACACACTAGTACCATCTACAAGTTCACGTTTCTCGATGAACAGCACCGAAATGCTGCACTGACAGTCACAATTGTGTGGATTGAAATCACTTAAGAACAGAGTTATTAGTTCCTTACAGCACATTCCAGCTTCTCTCGATTTCAGCCCGGAAGAGAGACATAGCTCTACTGTCCAGCCGGGTTACGGCAATTGCTGTTGTCACAACCACAAGCTGTCGTACACTTCATCCTTTTCCTGAAGCAGTTGCATCTAGCTGTCTTGCACTTTTTCTTGCAACCACAAGCAACAAGCTCCAGGCAGGCTTCAGGGATTGGAGGAAGTCTTGTCCACACTGGTAGGAGGCTCCCATCTTCCAACTTCCAGGCTGAAGTGTCCATCGGATCTTCAACATCTACGTGCTCTTTGTCAGCCTGGAGCCATATTTTGGCCTGATAGTTTGCCCGCTTGGCGTGGAGCTCCAGGGCATCCTTTGTCGGTGGGAGCATTTCCAGAGTCTTCTTGGCCTTCCCAAAAAGGTGAACTCTGGCGTCATCAACTGTGTGTTGTTCCGGGGTGCCATACAAATGACACACAAACTTCTCAACATCTGCGATATCCCCATCTCGACCAATGGCGTGCAGCAGGAGTGGGTGGTCACTGAACACCTTCCAACACTTCATTTTTCCATGACCATGACCAGCCTACTATCTGTTCAATTAGTCTCTCCTTCATGAAGCCGATTAAATGCTGCTTTCCTCGATCCTGAGCTGTCAGCAGGTTCTCCACAACATCTGTGGATGCAGTGCCTTTGGTTGCCAGTGAAACAAGTGGGATGTTAGTGGCGGCATCTGTATCTCCTGCTTCACTCACGTGAACTCTGAAGACGTCAAACCGCTTCAACTGCTGAACTAGCTTCATGACATCATGAGCGTCACGCCTAGTGCGAGAAGGCAGACTGTCAACCGGAGTGAAGGTGGCTTTCCCATTATCATCTTGAAGATTGAAGAGGCATCTTGTGTTTTGAGAGATGCGTGACCGCTCTGACCATGTGATGCAGAACCTGTCTCTTGATTTGATTGGTCATTCTTTGTGATGCCCAAAGCTGGGCACAAACCGTTAATCCGTTAATCGTTAATTAACGAAGTTAACTTTTTCGTTAACGATTTAACTTTTAAGTTAACTTTGAAAATCATTATCGGACTAATTAACTTCCGTTACATTTAACTTCCGTTAACTCAAGTCCGTTAACCCAAAAAATTCATAAATAAACGTTTAAAAGTTTCTATTATTTTCAGTGCTGAGCAGGTGCGCAATTAATCCGCCACTGTTAATAGTGATGAACGAATTTCCATTTCCGCAGTGCAAAATCAGGCGATATATTTGTTTCCGTCGCCACAATTTGTGTCTTACCAAATATGGTAGTTATTTATGGCATTGGCTGCTGCCTTCCATCCCAGGTTTCGCCTCATCTGGTTGGACAAGTATGACAACACCAAGGTCGCCAGGGTGAGGAAAAGCATGGAGGGTACAGTCGAGGAGGCCATGAAGCAGCAGTCCAACGAAGTGGGCAGCAACAGTGGAGGCAGCAACAACGAGGAGGAGGAGGAGGATGACTTCTTCAGTGCTGTCATCCAGACAAAAGAGAGCAGCAGAAGCCACAGGTCACTCAAGGGCAAGGCCCAGAACTTGGTCAAGACCTGGCTGGAGACCAACTCCAAGGACTTGCTGACAGATGCTGCCTTCTTGGGTGAGAAAGTGTTGGCGGACTTGTTCATCAAGTTTAACACAGCCATCCCCTCCAGTGCTGCAGTGGAGCGTTTGTTCTCTATGGGCAAGGACATCCTGAGGGCCAAGAGATCATCCCTGTCTGATGAAAACTTTCATATGCTAATTTTCATGAAGGGCAACATGCATTTCATGGACAAAATGGAGAACGAGAAGAAGAGGGAAAATTAAATTATATGTATATTGTGTTTTTCATTTTTTTTATAATAAAAGTTAACGTTAACGGTTTATCGGTAACTTCCGTTACATGTTTAACGAATTAACGGATTAACGGTTAACGAAGTTAACTTTTTGGTTAACGGATTAGCGGTTAACGAAGTTAACTTTTTGGTTAACGGTGCCCACCACTGGTGATGCCGATGATACCATTGTACATCTTGCATGTACGATTTATCCATTCGGTTGCATGACCAGCTGGAACTTGGTTGAAGCGCTTCGCCGTCCTCTTAATAGTACAGGATCTGGCCTAGAGTTCGTATAAATTTCTGGGTGCAGAGGTTTTGACGATTGATCTAGACTAATTTTGGGGCGTAGAATCCGAATTTTTCTATGCCATCGCACCAAATTGGTGCGAAAGTGGTCAAAATGGCAAAACATTGACAAAAATGGCAACATTTTATCAGTTTTTCGTATTTTTGTCATATTCTTGAGTTGAAAATTTTTTTAAGGGCAATTGTTTGTTTGAGAATCTGTTTTTGTAACATACTGCTGCCTGAACCAAGAAAACTGACAAAAATGTCAAAAAATAATGGCAAAAATAGTAAAAAATTAAGTAAATATTGTCAAAAAATCGCAAAAATGAAATTTTTGGCTATTTTGGTGCATAAACTAGCTCTAACCAATCTTATCGAACTAAATAGTCAAGAAATTAGATATTAATAGCTCTACTAAAATTTCCTAACACAAAAACATGTACAAATGTCTAAATTTTGGGTTACAATGATTAAAAATAGTTGTAGAATATTTGAAGAAATAGACAAAATATAAAAAATAGTGCTAATTTTATAAAACTCTTAGGTTTGCATGTTGTAAAAGACTGTGAGATAAGATCATGTATTATTTCTGATGATGAAGTTGACTGAAAATCTTGCAAAAGTGGCAAAGAGTTTGGCAAAAATGACAAAAACTGTCAAGGCCGCTTATTTGATTGAGAAAGAGTGTTACCGTCACTCAGGTGCATCTTCCCAGTGCAGCACCACGGCAATGGGCTAAGTTATAGCTAACTTAGTGGGAAGTGCCTGGTCCATTGGAACTCCACTACATTGTCGTGTCGTTCTCCTCACTACAAAACCACCACTAAGGAATGATTTGTGGAGATCAGGAAAATGTACCTCAAGGTTTAAACAATCCTCAAAGAAGATTGGTGCCCATCTGGCGTAGTTGGTTCTATTGTAGGCGAAGAAAAGTGGGATTGATATCTGTATGGAAGAAAGAAATAGTGACCAATCACCTGCCCGCATTGCGTAGGTTAAATCTCTGATGAGTGGATACAATCTATTGGTAAAATGATACCAGTAATGAAAGTTTTCATTACTATCAGACCTCTGCTTTATATATTGTTGAAAGGATTGAGACAGAGTATATATCGAAGACTTAAAGTCGTCCCATTGCTCTTGTTCTGCAACCATAATTGAAATTTTAGTTGCAGCATCTTGATATAAGTTACGGTGTTCATCGACACTCAAAAACCCATCGAACATAATGCTTTATTGCTTCATGCACGAAAGATAATAATCCTTGCTTGGCTCTCACATAATGATTGCCATTCATAACGGATTTTACTGTGTCTGGACCGAAACATTCGCTTTCAACCAAAACAGATTCAATTCCCGATATATGAAGATAAGATCCAATACAAACAAGTACAATCTTCTCAAAATGGAATCCACCCAATCCGATAAACAAATTACTGAACAGATGTTTCTTCAGGAGCTGAATTTCCTTCGCAATAGCATAAACTCCTTCATCACACCACAGTGCGATGATTTCCGCAAAGTTTCAACAATTCTTGCACTCTCAATCTGGACAGAATAAACCATCTGGGATTTTCGTTTGTTGCTAGGATATGTGAAATAAATGGTGTCCTTAAATTTGTCTATAAGCAGGCTCTTAATCAAATAGTTACTGATAGATTCATCCTGGTTCAGCTTTTTATTGATCTCTTGTCTCACGTAGGTGACACTGTATCCACAGCTTGTGAAGTCTATTTTTGAGACTCCATCATTAAACGCTTCTTGAACCATGTCAGTAGAACCCATAACTTCATTTTCTTGCTGTCTGTTTTCCAAAATCGTCTCTATTCTGCGATCATAGGCTGCAAAATGCTTCTTTATACAATTATTATGATAGAATACATCTGCAGCGAATACATCTTTGTATTCGTTCAACATCGCTACTCTGGTAAAAACATCGTCTTGGAACAAGTGAGCATAACTCAATAACTTTTGGGCACGACCTGGAATACATATCCGAAACAAATCATGGTCAATGTTTCCACCTTTCAATTTGACTCGAGCTGAGCCACAAAATACACACACTTTCATATCCTTGATATGCTGTGTTTTAATCCTTTTGCTTGAACTATTTTCTGGAGGAGTTAATGCTTCCCCTAAGGAGGAATCGGAGGGTTCAGATTCAGGGAGCACCGACAATTCAGCGCAGGACAATTCAGCGCCGACAATTCAGCGCCGACAATTCAGCGCAATTCAGCGCAAGACAATTCAGCGCCGACAATTCAGCGCAAGTCAGTAGTTAAAAGTTTAGTTAAAAATAATAAAAATAAATGGCAATAAATAAAAAAGAAAAATTTGTATATTTATATATATGCTAAATTGGGTCTGTATCGAAGGAGTGACATTTCAAAGGAGTGACATAACAAAGGAGTGACATAAATACTGTAACGAAGGAGTGACATAACGAAGGAGTGACAAATCGGAGATAAAATTCAAAGGAGTATAATTATTAAAATTTTATTTAAAAAACAAAATTTGCTAGAATTGTTAAAATTAAGATTTTATTTCAAAAACTAGAAACCTAACCTAACCTAACCTAACCTAACCTAACCTAACATTTGCAAGCCTCTCTTCCCTCTGGATTTGTTCTTTCTTCTTCTTTGTTGGTATTTTCGCGCTGAATTGTCTTGCGCTGAATTGTCTTTGCGCTGAATTGTCTTGCGCTGAATTGTCGGCGCTGAATTGTCGGCGATGAATTGTCCTGCGATGAATTGTCGGGTCACGCAGATGGAGCATTTTTAGACTTCTGGCTACGTTCAACGAACTTTTTATATGTTGCATAGCACGAAGTGCTGTGATACTGGATATAAGGAGTCTGACTCTCAGTAAGAGCTTTCAAACGCTTGCTTCTGTCATCATTTGGGTACGCAGAAGCCAACTGAAGCAAATTTTTTATTCCATGTTCTCCGCTGCTCAAATATTTCTCTCCACTTGGGCTTTTATTCTTCTGGCACAAGATACATTTACCAAGGTTTGAGCTATGCTTCTTTTCTGGCACAAGTTGACATACATCCTGAAAAAATAAAATATACTAAGACTTCTTACAATTGCAATTAAAATAAACTGGTTCTATTTTATACATATAAAAATTCATTTGTAACACATTGGTCTTTATATTTATGTTTTAAATATTCAATTCGATTATTACTTACCATGATCTATCATCTGTTGAATCACATAATGAATACAGGGATCCTTAATTTGTAGCTACTACCAATACTAAACCTGAAACACAATAAATATGACTTAGTTACTCTAAAGAAATCAAATAGATCGATTCTATAAGAAGTTCAAACATTTTATAACAAGCAAGCCTAAGAATAACAAAATTAGTACTATTTTTTTATATTTTGGCTATTTTTTCAAGTATTTTACAACCATTTTTATCGATTTATACCCGAAATTTAGACATTTGTGCATACTTTGTTTTAATAAATTCTTGCAGAGCTATTAATATCTAATTTCTTGACTATTTAGTTCGATATGATTGGTTAGAGCTAGTTTATGCACCAAAATAGCCAAAAATTTCATTTTTGCGATTTTTTGACGATATTTACTTAATTTTTTACTATTTTTGCTGTTATTTTTTGACATTTTTGTCAGTTTTCTTGGTTCAGGCAGCAGTATGTTACGAAAACAGATTCTCAAACAAAAAATTGCCCTTAAAAAATTTTTCAACTCAAGAATATGACAAAAATATGAAAAACTGATAAAATTTTGCAATTTTTGCCAATTTTTTGCCATTTTGACCACTTTCGCACCAATTTAGTGCGACGGCATAGAAAAATTCGGATTCTCCGCCCAAAATTTAGTCTAGGTCAGACGTCAAAACCTCTGCACCCAGAAATTTATACGAACTCTGGACCAGATCCTAGACTATAACGACAAAGTTCCCATTACAGAATTCTGCATGAACTTCCGGTGCTGACTTCTCAAGACCTCTCATATCAACCGAGTAGACCGGCCCCCAAAGTGCATAGTTTGTGTGGTCATAGATAGTTAGCCAAGGCAGCATTGAAGCAAAGGCTTCTATGTGGAGACTCCACATGCCATCTCTCTGAGCTCTGATGAAGGCCAGTAGGATCTCTACCATTTCCATGGAGGATGACCACAGCATGAAGTTGGGATTTTCAGAGTGCTGGTCATTGAATTCCTCCATGAGACTGTGGAATTTCTCATCTGCCAAAACGTCTGAGAAATTGTCAACAGCATCGCGCATCTCATCTATGTCAGCTCTGTCTTTGAAAAGCGAAGCAACACTGAGGGCAAGCTGTTTGACGTTCTCATCTCCGTTGCCAGTTGCAGCCAGCCATGACTCAAACATCTGCCACTTGATGCGCTACAGTGTCTCATACGTCAGCTGGTGACCTCTCACAGCTCTGTAGTAGGCCTTGCCGTCCAGCATTGTCCAGTGGTGTTAGCCGCGTACACACCTGCCTCAGTCCATAAGTCGTCAAGTCCCACACTTTCCATGTGTTGACCAATGGCTTTCAGAAAGTTGAAGCAGATATGGGGGCCTCCCATGAGCAAGACCACGTTGGCAAATTTCGAGTTTGCCCAGACTAGTTCCTTACCCCTGCTGTACAGAGGCTGATCAGCAGTGATGATGGTGTATTTCTGGCTGACATACTCAGAAATGGCCATGAAGCGATTGATGACGGTGGTCATGGTGTCATTGTCATCTGCTGGTGCCTGCAGGATTGGCAACATCCCGGCGGTCGTTACTGGTGGATCCGCAGTGCTGACAGATTGATTGAATGCTCCCAAGCTTGGAACGGACATCTCTTCATCATGGATGCGTGACACCACCCAGGCCAAGTCCTTGGCACGTGCCCGGTCCCTCTCAGGTTCATGTGACAAGTCGTCTATGTCAGTGTCGTAGCCAGGAGGAGATGGCCTCTTGCCAGATGGGAGGGTAGCCTGGTCCAGCCTTTGGAACTCCTGTAGGTCATCAGGTTTGATAGATTTCGATCTCTTGTGCTTGCCACCCTTTTGGCCATGACTCTGCTGTGGAGGGGGGCCTCTCTGCCATACCATCAGTTGAGTGCTGTGGAAGGTGTCCTTCCCGTCTAAGGTTGACTCCAAAACATCTATGTTGTCACAAGAGCAGTGAATCATTCTCTCTTTGACGATGGTGTCAGGGATATAGACACATCCATTCCCAGCATACCTTTCCAGGATGCTCTGAGCGATGGTGGTGTCTATCCTTCTTACAGTGTCGATACGAATAGTGTGATTTGCCGCGTGGAACAGATCTAGGAGTGCTTCTGAGCGGGTGGCTTGGTGCAGAGTAAGACCCAAGCCCACATGCTTTGGTGTCAACTTTCGTCGGTTGGAGACTGCATAGACTATGTCCTGGGCAATGCTACACACACTCTGCTTCACTTTCTGGTCCTCTTCACTTCCCTCATCCACATCATCCATTCCCCCAAGACCTTGCCATGTCTCGGAGTGTCCAGTAGTTTCAAGATCTTGTCGAACCTTCAGAGCCACGTGTACCATATCTTGGAATATGCTGTTAGTGGCACACATGCGGACATCAGCATCTTCATCTTCAGTAGACTCTGACTCAGAGGTGACAGGACCTTGTTCACAACACTTAGCCAGTGCTTTGGAGATGATGGAATCTGAGCTCGCTCCAGGGTAAATCAGCAGCGGGCCCTTTGACAATGGGCGTACATAGCTGGCGTTTGATCCAAGCAGCCTTTGAACATCTTCGTAGAACGTTGTTCTCGTGGAGTATTTCGCGGTGATGCCGGTGTCATTACACATACTCTCGTATCTGTCCCAGACGTCTCCCATGTCGTATACGTAACCACGAGACAGGCCTACTGTCAAGTCTTTGCACAGCTTCGTAATGCACTCATTTTCAGGCCCTTGTTGTTCCTCTGACACCGCTTATTTTCTAGTACGTCTCTCAAATGTCACCAAACATGCCAGATAATAGCAGCCTTCAACTGCAATCACATCACTCACCGCTGACAACGGTATGCTCATGACAGGGTCGTGTTTGGCACGCTGGATCAAGTCATTTGACTTCTCCATTGTCTCCACCCTGTGCAGTTTCTTTGTGGTCTTCTTTTGGCAAAACATGCAGAGGGTTCAGTCAGTCACTGGTGTTGAACGTCTACGCTTTAGGGGAAAAGCCTGAGAGCCTGCACTTTTTGTGGTCGCCGATGCACCCATGGTCTGCTGCTGACTTCGCAGCCTTTTGAGTTTGCCTTCAGAGGTGAATAAAGAGTAGCATGATTTACGCCACTTGAGTTCCAATGCATTGAAATCATTCTTGGAATGACTTTCCAGTTTTTGTAAAACATCAAGATAGTAGATATTTCCCAGATTCTTTCTCTCATCGCCCACAGTCATAGTTCTTGCTTTAACTTCTGCTGATGCTGCGAGCAGGTCAAAAGCGCTGCTTTGGCAGAAAAGCAACAATCCTCACTGATATTCTGACGTTTCCTCTTACGCTTGATGACAGGGTCCATTGCTGATGAGCTCATTATCTGCAAAGACAAGTGGGAATGGCAGTATGTAGTAGCCACACATATATTGAAATAATTCGAAACATACCTAATTACCTATCCTTTAGCAGTATTATTATTATTATTATACCAGCTGGCACTGTCTGCACTCTTTTAATTGCATATACCAAACCCATGTCTGGCCAGTAGGGTGTGTCAATTTTGGGGGTGAAATGACTAAATTGAAAATCATGTGATTTGGTAGCAATTTAATGTAATCATTTGGCATACAAAATAATATCCTTGCTTCAAAAACAGTAAAAAATAACTCCTACCTACATCAATTTTAATTCAAAAATTCCATTTTTCGTAAATTCGTAACAAAATAACAAATGTGTGCAAATATCCTATCAACATTTAAAGTGGCAATAAAATATCATTCAGAGTCTTTATTTGAAAGTAACCAATGCAGTCATGTCCTTTTTGTGCGGTTCCTTGACATCAGCATTCGGCTTGCTACTTGCGCTTTGATGTAGCCTTCTCGCCTCTCGTGACTGTAAACTTGACTAGCTGCTTCTGTGACCATTTTCACACATCTCTCCACACTCTGAGTGTGAGAAGGCCACTTTGGCACTTGCATTGGGGCCTCTTTAAGTTGTGTTAAATCTTTGTTTGTTATACATGTTGTCAGTGGTGGCTCCAAAACTTCCGAACTCAAGTTAACTAATTCTGACAATTTCGTGGCATTGACGTTTATCGGAGGTACCTTCCTTGTCTGAACAGAGCAGTCTCCCAGCTGGTCATCATCTAGTGATGTTCCTCTAAGCTTTAGAATGATTTCCACAGCCTCAGTTCGCTCTTTGGTACATTGGCTGCAGAGTATTGCTTGCAAAACTGCCTCTGGCCTAGCATACCAAGCGGACCTTCTCACCACAGGTAACACGATGTCCACCACTACTTTCCTTTGGGTTCTCAGTAGCTGTAATTGAAACAAGATGTGGTTGGGCCCCTCCATCCACATTAGATTAAGTTTTACATTGAACCAGTGAGGAAGATAAAACCCAATAATAAATTCAACAATCAGCATCAAATTCTGTAGCATTTTGCCCTTCAGTGCATGTTTGGAAACCCAAATCCTGCAGAAACGAATCGCTGTAGTTAACCAACGACTGTGACTTACGGGTCCAATCTCCAAGAGAGCCAGATTTTGAGGCAACTCTCCTGATCTGGTTGCTTGAACAATACGATAAGCGTAAGATTGATCCGTGCTGAGGTCTTTGATAACTTCTTCAGACAACACTGGAAGGGGAGGGCCTACTTCGACCTTTGGAAATTTTGTATTTATTTCTAATTCCGTTGCTTCATCTAGCATGTTGCCAAGGGGGCCTGACCACTTGTTGCTCTTTGTAGGACCATCAAATTCCTGGATGAGACGACGAAGAGGTAGTTCCCCTGTGTGCAAATCACATACAATCCAAACAAGCCTTCTTCCAAGTTTTTTCTCTAAATACGTCATAACACCGCCCTGCCATCCAGTGTTCACCGCAGTTGAGTCTCCACCAACGGCCTGCAGTGAACTGTCAAGTCTTCTTTCTTGAAGCCAACATATTATTTGATCAGCAATTGCCTCTGCATGTTTCTTGCCTTCTACTTCTGCTTCAGGAACAAAGTGAAACAAATAGCGGCCACCAGGCTCGGAACACACAGAGTAGTGTTCTTCTTTGATGAGACCGGGAAACTTTCTGTCCGTTCCCTCTACCTCTAGGAGAACTTTTGTGTCATCTCTTCTTCCATCAAACAAAAGGCAAGAGAGACCTTCCTCCTTCAAATCTTTTTCATGCTGATCAGATATTTCCTTCATTATTTTTTCTTGTGCTCGTCTTATCTTATTATGATCTATCACTAAGGATGTATCCTTTCGGCTGATGAGGCCTGCATCTATCCAAGCGGCAGTGGCAATCTCTGCAGTCTCTCGTAGCCCCGTATGGTGGCGAATACTGGCAAGGGCAATGTTTGAGATGTCTTTAGTGTTGTATTTCATTCTCTTCGGCGAAGGTTCAGATGGCATTTTGGAGCTATCATCTGATGTTGCTTCTTTCTGTTCATCTGAAGAGCTTTCAAAGAAGTGAGAAACCTCTTGATAGAGCTCTTCATCTCTTTGGGTGGCTTCTTCACTCTTCTTTTTCTTCCTTTCTTCCCTCTCTCAGATTTTCTCTTTTTTCTTAGCAATAACAATCTGTTTTTTGGTTTCTGAATAATCTGCCAATCTGCATACTTCCTTGGCCTCCTGCCTTTGTTCTCTGCGCCGTTATGAAAGCCAGCTCCAAAACAAGGATCTTCTTCTCACGAGGACAGCGACAATCAATGTGAGGGTGAGGTTCTCTTCTGCATGAGGGAGAACAATTGGCTTCAGAACACAACTCTATGGGACACTGGCAGTTAAGAATGTCAAGAAGAGTATCAAGTGTGTGCAGAAATTTATTTTTCTTTGCTAGTTTTCCTTTACCAAGTGATGTCTCAACTGCTTTGTGCCACAGCTTTGTTAATTTTAGTTCAATAGTTCTATACTGATTGAATACAGGTGGTTTGAATAACACATTAGCTTTTTTCCACTGATGCAGAAGAGGGGGAATCATGTCCCTTATGAGCTCTTTCTCTGTGTAGTTCCTTCTATCCTTTGTATTTTGTTCACGCAGGAGTAACCCTAGTCTCAGCATGTCTCGCACTGTTGGTAGTTCTGATACGGGAAGCTCCTTGCCTGTACCGACTAACAGGCTCAAGTGGCATGACGACTGACCTCTTGTCTTCAAGTTTGGCATCTTAGGAATATCTGAAAAGAAAGAAAAACATTTAAGTATTTTATATCAATTACGATGTTTCAAAGTTTAGTCATTCGATGTTCTAAAATTCAATAAAAAAATATTTCATGGGATTACAGCATAATTAGACAGAAGAATATGATAATAATAAATAATTGTAATAATCAATAATCCATACTTACAGTTAAACTGTAGTATTCGTCTAGTAGAATAACTATGAAGTAGGTACAAGAGCAATAACAGCAAACTACCGTCTATGACATCTAAGAGGCAACTGAGGACTGAGAGTGAAGGACAGTTCTATTCATGTTGTGACTTGTGCATTGTACAACAACTATATGACCTTGAAAACACTCCATATGCGATTAGTGGGATAATTCTGTGACAGATGAATAGTTAATCAATTTATGTCCTATTATTTAGTAAAAGAGTCAATTTCTGAAACTTTAAGGTAAAATTGATGTAGGTAAGGGTTATTTTATTTCATTTTGGTTGGCCAGTTTCAAGTTTTGACATGAAAAGACTATATTTTCACTACCAGAATTGATTTGAAAAAAGTTGACAAAATTGACCACCGTATATATATATATATATATATATATATGCACTAAAATCACAAAATAACACGTGACCTTATTAATAAGCAAACAACCACAGGGAAAAGGAAACAAAGTCCGAGCGCTTTCGTGATATATTCACATTATCAAGGATAATGTGAATATATCACGAAAGTGCTCGGACTTTGTGTTTCCTTTTCCCTGTGGTTGTTTGCTTATATATATATATATATATATATATATTTCCCGACTTTCCTGTTATTCCCGTATATTTCAGTTTATGTATTATGATTCAATGGTCACACAAGCCGAACGCTTTGGCAAAGTCTGTGTATATTACATCATAGTTTTCATTACTTTCCAGTGTATCAATAATGTTGTTGTGGTGTTCCATTAGATGTGATAAGCATGATCTGCCTGACCGAAACCATGTTGGTTATCATTGAATTTTTTCTGAGTTTCCAAAGTCATAGATTTTCTGTCTAACTATTCTTTCAAATATTTTAGTGAGATGAAATGTAAGCGACACTGGCCTATAGCTTTTGGCCTCGGATAGATCTCCTTTATATATTGGGACTATGTTCGGGCTCTTCAGGATCCCCGATATTTCGCCCGTTTCTAGTGATCGTCTCCATATCCAACATAGGAGCTCAGCGATTGCATTCTTGCAGTTTTTGATGAGTGTGGCATTCCACTTGTCCGGTCCTGCCACTGAGTGTGCTTTTAGTTCCCCTATAGCTTGTGTAATATTATCTGTCGTAAAATCGAAGTCCATTATATTTTCCCCTTGTAGTTCTTCTTCAAAGAACGTGTTTCGACCGCATATCAGTTTGTCAGTTTTTGGGATACTGAAAGATGATTCGTACTGAGCTCTTAATATTTCAGATACTTCTGTTGGATCACCAGATAAAGCACTGTTCTCGTTTTTCAGAGGTCCGATAGTCGCATGGTTTTTCGACTTCCTTTTTGCAAAATTATAGAAGTACTTTGAGTTAACCTTTATCACTTCTATAGCGTCGTCTTCTTTTTCTGTATGCTTCTCAACTAGTTCCTGTATGACGTCATCGATACTCTGCAGTTTATCATTTAATGTTTTTCTGATGTTATCTTTACAGTTACTTAATTTTGCTGTCACTCTTTTTCTCTTTCGGAACAATGACCTCTTTTGTCTCTCGAACCTGCTTCTCTTTCCTCTTTGTTGTATTTTTGTGATATGTCTTTCCACAATTTCCAGGGTCTTCTCTAAAGTCATTAGCATCTCTTCCGTTGTCTTGGCCTTGAAAATGGTTTTCCAATTTATTACTTCCATGCTGGATGCAACAACTTCCCAGTTTATAGCTTTGGAGTGAAAATTAAAAATTTCGAATTTGCTTCTTTCTGTTGTTCATGTTCTTTCCTTTCCTGTTGTTTTTATATTGGTTGTTATTTCAACAATGTTGTGATCCGATATTATAGTTGGGGATATTTCTACATTATGAATTAGGTTGCTGTTTTTTGTGAATACCAAATCTAGGCAGTTGTTTTTTCTTGTGTCTTCTGTTATTTCTTACGTTAACATAAATTCATCAGCTAGAGCTAGTAGCATTTGTACCTGCTCCTGGTCTTCCGGTGTGCCCCCCTTGTCCTGGTGTATACATATATTTTTTCCTATCCTTTTATATTTCATGAATGGGAAATTAAAATCACCACAGAGAAAAATATTTGGGGTTGGAGAGTATAGATCTTTTACCAAGTTCTTACCTCTGCAATGGAATCTGAAAATTTTGAGGTTGGTGTGTTTGGGGGTCTGTACATTACAATTAGTACCATATTTAATTTTTCAACTTTTGCTGTTACACATTCTACGTAACTGTTTGAGGTACTTATAGTCATTTCTGCCATATGCCTTTCGCGTGTGTAAATAGCACATCTTCCTTTACGTCTCACTGTTCTGTCGGCTCGGAGTATGTTATAGTTGTCAATTTGTATTTCTCTTTTGTCAACACAGTACTCACAGTTTTCACAGTTCGCCTGGCAGTCCTTTAGATAAGTTTCCGTGAGGCATGCAAAGTTTGCTCCGGCTTCTTGCATGAGTCCTTTCAGGTATAAAGCTTTGTCCGGCGAATGATTTGATTTAAGGCCCTGAATGTTGGTTAGGATTATTTTTATTTTTTCTCTGTCGTTTTCGCATACAGGTGGTTCCGATTCGTTTTTCAATGGTGGTGCCGGTTTCGTTGCCTTGTGGTCCTCCGAGAATTTGCCTCTTTTTACAGGAAAGGAAAGAACACGAACAGTAGAAAGAAGAAATATCCCCAACGATAATATCGGATCACAACATTATTGAAATAACAACCAATATAAAAGCAGCAGGAAAGGAAAGAACACGAACAACAGAAAGAAGCAAATTCGAAATTTTTAATTTTCACTCCAAAGCTATAAACTGGGAAGGTGTTACATCCAGCATGGAAGTAATGGATTGGAAAACCATCTTCAAGGCTAAGACAACGGAAAAGATGCTAATGACCTTAGAGGAGAAGACGATGGAAATCGTGGAAAGACATGTCACAAAAATGCAACAAAGAAGAAAGAGAAGCAGGTTCCAGAGACAAAAGAGGTCATTGTTCTGACAGAGAAAAAGAGTGACTGCAAAATTAAGTAACTGTAAAGATAACAACATCAGAAAAATATTAAATGATAAACTGCAGAGTATCGATTGCGTCATACAGGAACTAATTGAGAAGCATGCAGAAAAAGAAGAAGACGATGCTATAGAAGCGATGAAGGTTAACTCAAAGTACTTCTATAATTTTGCAAAAAAGGAAGGCGAAAAATCACACGACTATCGGACCTTTGAAAAATGAAGACAGTGCTTTATCTGATAATCGAACAGAAGTATCTGAAATATTAAGAGCTCAGTACGAATCATCTTTCAGTATCCCAAAAACTGACAAACTGATATGCGGTCGAAACACGTTCTTTGAAGAAGAACTACAAGGGGCAAGTATAACGGACCTCTACTTTACGACGGATGATATTACACAAGCTATAGGGAAACTAAAAGCACACTCAGCGGCATGCCCGGACAAATGGAATGCTACACTCATCAAAAACTGCAAGAATGCAATCGCTGAGCTCCTATATTGGATATGGAGACGATCACTAGACACGGGAGAAATACCGGGCATCCTGAAGAGAGCGACACTAGTCCCAATATATAGAGGAGGAGATCGATCCGAAGCCAAAAACTATAGGCCAGTGTCCCTTACATCTCTTCTCACTAAAATATTTGAAAGAATAGTTAGACAGAAAATCTATGACTTTTTGGAAACTCAGAAAAAATTCAATGATAACCAACATGGATTTCGGTTAGGCAGATCATGCCTATCACAACAAATGGAACACTACAACATTATTGATGCACTTAAAAGTAGTGAAAACTATGATGTAATATACACAGACTTTGCCAAAGCGTTCGGCTTGTGTGACCATTGAATCATAATATATAAACTAAAATATGTTATAATGTTATAATGTTTGTTATAATGTTTCAGACCAACAAAGACCCTAGGATCCACTCATGGCTGGTCCACCTAACTGTGTTCGTGTATTGTGTATGTCCTCCGTGGTGGCGGAGGGGACCTACAATTTTACGTGGGTTCCGAACCACAAGAACATAAGAAATTTATGTAAAAACTGCCGGTAAATTCGCAACGACCAATTTTTACGAAACTAAATAATTATCAATTTAAAACATTAATTATCGATTTAAAACTAAAGATAGAATCTCTGATCCAGAGGATCAAGTCACAACAGACTACTACTATCCACAAATATGTTACACTCTATATCTATTTATAAAGGACATGCAAATATATCGGATCCAAAGAATCCAGTCAATTTCATTACGGCATCCATGAAGTCACGGTCCACATCGATAGCGGACCAAGTCAAAATTTACAATCATATACATTACAATATATACACTTACGAGAAAAAGAGTAGGTGTGGCTGTAAAGACTGTACAGTAATGTAGAAATGTGTGTGCACCCATTTTGGGTCTCCCATTTAAAGGTGTTTGTGGGGCAAGTGAAGATCATGAGTTTTTCAATACCTCACAGTACTATGGGGGGCACCGCTCGGCAGAGGGAATAACAGGAAAAGTAGGGAAATTTATATATAATTTCCTTAGTGAGCGGCGGCAAGTCGTTACAGTTCAAGGAATATCTTCATCAGAATCAGAGGTCCTAATCTCAGAACCACAAAGAACAGTATTAGCTCCATTACTCTTCACAATCATGCTAGCTGACGTAGATGAGGACATTACCAGAAACGGCACAGTAACATTCTTTGTCGATGACACAGAGATCAGTAGAAAACTAAGAAACCCAGAAGATATAGGATCTCTACAAACCGACATGAACAGAATCTACAAGTGGACGGAAGACAACAATATGAAGTTTAACATTTAGAAATTTCAACTGTTAAAGTACGAAAAAAAGGAAGACCTAAAATCCATGGAATACTATACCCCCAAACGGACAGGAAATTCAACGAAATTCTAAAGCAAAAGATTGAGGAGTTGTAATGAATGAGGATACGAAATTTGAAACACAAAATGAGATAGCAGTAAACAGAGCAAAGAGAATAACTGGGCAGATACTGAGAACCTTTAAACGAAGGGATAGGAATATAATAAGGGATTCAGAGGGGCAAAAAGACTCCTGTACAGAGACAGCAACTGAGTGGTGGAGAAAAAACCGCGGAGCCGGTACAGCACACCTAACCTCTTAGAAGCTGTTTTAGAAAGAGAGTATATGTGATCTTTCCAGGAAAGATCACGAGAAAAGGAAACTCTTAGAATGTTAAGAGAAGAGGAAGGACTGAGTTGTGTGATGTTGAAGGTAAGGGGATAGTCGTGTGGAAGATTGTGACAAGTAGACAGATGGAGGAACTGAGGTTCTGAGGCACTGAAAGCCACAAGGTTTTCTCTGTCCCAATCAGAGATAGCAGAAAGATCAGAGGTCAGGTGCTCCATAGCCGAACTACGCAAATCATGGAGTGACTGTTGAGAGGGACGCTTTGGGAAGCGGGTGGATAAGTAAACACTGGAATCATCGGTCTGAAAGTGAACAGGACATGAAGTGCGTATTTAAAGATCATTAATAAATAAAAGGAAAAGAGTGGGTGACAGGACAGAACCCTGAGGAACACCACTGTTAATAGCGTTAGGAGAAGAACAGTGGCCATCTCCAACTGCAGCTATAGATCGACCAGAAAGGAAATTAGAGATGAAGGCACAGATAGAAGGATAGAAACCGAAGGAGGGCAGTTTGGAAATTAAAGATTTGTGCCAGACTCTATCAAAATCTTTTGATATGTCCAGTGCAAAAGCAAAAGTTTCACCCAAATCCCGAAAGGAGGCTGACCAAGAGTCAGAGAGATATGGAAGAAGATCGCCAGTAGAGCGTCCCTTGCAGAATCCATACTGACGATCTGAAAGAAGATTGTTGGAAGAAAGGTGTTTAAGAATCTTCCTATTAAGGATAGATTCAAAAACTTTGGAAAGGCAAGAAATCAAAGCAATTGGACGATAGTTGGAGGGTTGAGAGCGGTCATCCTTCTTTGGGATAGGCTGAATGAAAGCAAACTTCCAGCAGGAAGGAAAAGTACCAGATGAGAGATAAAGACGAAAGAGTTTGCCTAGGCAGGGTGTCAGCACAGAAGCACAGTTCTTAAGAACAACAGGAAGAACATCATCAGGACCATACGCCTTCCTAGAGTTGAGCCCAGATAGGGCAGATAAAACATCTTTAGAAGAGATTCTAATTTCAGACATAATAAAGTCACAGCGGAGAGGAGATGGAGGAACAGCACTGGAATCGTCCAGGGTTGAATTTTAAGCGAAAGTTTGAGCGAAAAGTTCAGCTTTGTCAGGAGAAGAGACGGCAACTGTGCTGTCGGAATGGAAAAGAGGGAAAGAAGAGAAAGTAAAGTTGTTGAAGAGGTTCTTAGCTAGATGCCAGAAAGAGCGAGAAGAATTAGAATTGGATAGATTTTCACATTTTTGTCGGATGAAGGAATTTTTGGCAAGTCGAAGAACAGATTTTCCACGATTCCGGACAGAAATATAAGCTGAGTGAGAGTCAGGAGTTGGATGGCGACGGTACCTTCTGAAAGCCTCTTTTCTGTTGCGGATAGCATTAGAACAAGTAAAGTTAAACCAAGGTTTGTTTGCATTAGTAGTTGGAATAGAATATGGAATGTACGCCTCCATGCCCGAGAGAATCACCTCTATGATGCGCTCAACACACCCAGAAGGGCCCCTGCAACGGAAGCAGTAATCATTCCATGGGAAATCACAGAAGTACTGCCTAAGGGCCTCCCAATTAGCTGGGCCGAAGTGCCAAAGGCACCTCCTCTTGAGAGGATCCAAAGGCCGAATTGGAGCGAATGGACAGGAAACAGATATAAGATTGTGATCGGCGGAGTCCAACGGAGAGAAAAGTTTCACAGAATAAGAAGAAGGATGAGAGGTAAGAAATAAATACAGAATGTTGGGTCTATCTCCAAGGCGATCGGGGATATGAGTAGGGTGCTGTACCATCAGCTCTAGGTCATTTAGAATAGAAAAGTTGTACGCTAGTTCACCCGGGATGTTAGTGAAATGGGAGGAAAGCCAAAGGTGGTGGTGAACATTGAAATCTCTTAAAATGGAGATTTCAGCGAAGGAGAGCGGGAAAGAGTGTATTCCACTTTGGAAGTGAGGTAGTCAAAGAATTTTGGATAGTCAGTCTCCGTTTTGTGCGAATTGCTTGCATTAACTAATTCCGAAGCATGTCAGAATACGATGCACTTGTTACTGTAGATCCACGCTCTAGATAGTGTTCAAGGATAGGGCCTCGTGTATCCCAAAACAGTGTTACCATAGATTTACCTGCTGACGGCTGCGCTTTGAACTTCCTCGCAACGGGAGATTGTCGAAAGGTGTTATTCTGTTACACGACAATGCGCGCCCTCATACCGCTGCACAGACTAGAAAATGCCTTCAAGAACTTAAATTTGAAGTTCTCGACCATCCAGCCTACAGTCCAGACCTAGCACCTTCGGATTTTTACCTGTTTGGACCACTAAAAGACACTTTGAGAGGCCAGCGATTCCAAGGCGATGATGACCTGAAGGAGGTGGTGCATGACTGGCTACGTACATAGCCATAAACATTCTTTTGTGATGGCATTAGGAAGGTTGTACATCGCTGGAGTAAGTGTATTGGGAAACAGGGAGACTATGTTGAGAAGTGATGTGTTTATAATCTATCAGATGTGAAAATAAAAAGTGCGGATACTTTTTGCATGTACCTTATGACAAAGTTGACTATATTAATATGACGTAGTTATTTAACTCTAAATTTCATAAGTTATTCCATAAATATAGCGCTAAGAAAGTTTTCTATTGTTTATATAAATAAATAATAGCGATAACTTTTCTATTTCGTAGTACTTGTATTAACCATTCGTAATATTAGATTACTGTAGGACATTGCTCTATTTATAGAGTACTTCTCCTGATTTGAATAATTTTTTAAAACAAAAGTGTGTATATAATATTGTACAATCCAAATCTGTAATCAAAACTAATGTAATGGATATTAATTCTGTCCGCAAAATTCGTATTTTCATCAAATTATTTAGTGTATTTATATTGAAAAAACAAATAATTAAGCAGAGACAGTAATATATGTTATATTAGCATAACAATTGTGAGAATTTTGTAACATATATATATATATATATATATATTATTTTAGTTTCAATTTTATTATTATTATCTTTACGGGTTACCGCGTACGAGTTAATGTTACCCCTTTAACTTATTTTATTTTTCGTGCTCTTTTTGAGATAAATTTGATCGGAAACTAAATTATTAAATTTGTCTTTTCTCTTCGCTTTTCTGCCTTTTCATAGATAAATTATATCTCTATCTCTTTATCTGTATCTTTTCATTGGTAGAGTCACACTTTAGCGTCGTAAAAAAAAATATATATATATATATTTTTTTTATTTTTTTTCCCAAATAAACGGACCAACCAAAAATAAACGGCACTCCAACACTTTCAATGAATGCCCGGTTAGGTCAACTGTACACGCTTGACGATTGGTTAGGTTAAGTCATGATATTTTCATTAGTTTTAACGAAAATATCACGACTTAACCTAACCAATCGTCAAGGGCGTACAGTTGACCTAACCGCACATTCAATTAACCTAATTAACATAAACAAGTAATTTGAAAGTGTTGAATTGACGTGCGGTTTATTTTTGGTTGGTTCGTTTATTTAAAAAAATAAAAAATTTACGATTAAACTGTGATTCTACCCTATCCATCTATCTATCTATCTATCTATCTCTAAGGAGAACAAATCACGTTAGTTTATTAAAATTTTAACTTGCAGATAATTCTTCATAACTTTTAATTAATCTTTTAATTCAATTAATTTTATATCAGAAAAAAATAGAAAATTCATCGAAAATGTCGGATGGAATAAGTATTAAATTATAAAATAAGAAAAGGTAAAATCCGTAGTTATTATCAGGAAATTATTCACATAATTACAAATTACGAGTTTATTGTTTGGCCATTCGATATTGATCACAAAATTATATCACAACATCGAAAGTGTTAATGTTTTTCGACTGTTAACTTTATTATGTCTTTTCGTACAATCAGACTGTTTTTATCTGATAACATTTTAAATCTCTTAAGTCCGAGCGGCATCTTTTTAACTTCATATTTAATAGAATTTGTGATAATTAAAAACAAAAGCTTAATCCCTTTGAAACGTTGTATTATTTTTTTAATTCACATCGAATTTTCAAGCAAACATTGTCTTTCGTTATCTAGTACAGTGTTTCCCAACCGGGGGCCATATGGCTCCCTGGGGGCCATGGCACATTTGAAGGGGCCACAGGAAAATGTTATTTTGTAAAAAATTCTAGTAGACACATTGACAAGTTAATGAATGTATCTACGAGTACGTGACATGTAGATACAATGTTTGCATGGTTAAAATTTATAGTTTTTTTTAGGGATTTATTTATTTATTTTATTTATGAAATAAATTTATGTTGGAGCGGAGAGAGAAAATTGTTTTTAAAGTACTGTTTTTCAAGAACATTTTAAAAAGTCAGTTTTATAATTACGGTAAATATTAATTAATACGAATGAGTAACAAAGATCAAATTTTTTTTTCTATAACTATGGAAGAGAATCTGCATAGATTTTCGACCATTACATAAAGGAAAGTAAGACAATAAAGTCACACATTTTTTATACAGTAATAATATAATAACATTTAAAGTTAATTTGATGTCGCTTCATGTTGCAATGTCTACCTTGTTCGTATAATAAACTAAATGTACTCGTATAATATCTATGGCACTAAACAGTGATATATATATATACTGTATATATATATATATATGTGTGTGTGTGTGTGTGTGTGTGTGTAACGGAAAAAGGAATACCTTAGTCTTAGACAGTGCATCATGCATACAGTATATTATTTTACTGCACTTCTGAAGAACTGTGTCAAAATAAGTCCGAGACTTGAATACAAAATATATATATATATATATACACACACACACACACACTGGCTATGTGCGGTGGAGAGCGCAAGAGAGCAACTCGCTCCTCCACCAAGCCAGGCCTAAATGGGGGGGGGCCACCAGCTTGACCTTTATGTGAAGAGAGACCAACGCACGGAACTGCTACGAGGTTACAATATATATATATATATATATATATATATATATAATATATATATATATAAATAATATCATATCATATTACGCGCGTGATGTTCGTATATACCGATCCTTCAATCTTGTAGCCTGAAAAGTATACCTTGAGCCAAAATGTGTCTTGAATATACATCAAATTGTGGTTCATTATCTGTTCTTCGTATAATGGTATTCGATATTAAAGAGTGAAAAGAATTTCAATTGACTTCCAAAATATTTGATGTCGGTTGTACTCTCGCACGAAACATCAATCAAAAAGTTCCCACGTTTCATTTTAGTATTATTTATTTCGTATTAATAATTTATTTCAAACACATCATTTTCATTTAATATTTATCTCGTTCTTTTGGGGCGGGGGTTGGGGTGGGAGGGGAAATTACGTTGTGACCATGTCTCAGCCCCGCTTACCGTTAGATTAGCAAAGCTAAATGATGTTGGGTTGATCAGTAATTGGATGAGTGACCATTACCCGTTACCTGGGTTCGAATGATGGATCGGGCAGTGGTTTGGGTTTCCGTAAAGTTTTAGGTTCCGTCCGTCACATGACGTTCCGAAGGAGTTTGCCTGCCCCCCCCCCCCCAATATTTATTATTTACCGTATATCTATCTTGCTATATTTACAACCTAGAAATACTCTTTTTAGTGACTCCTATTTTCAAGAAATCAGTAATAGACGATGTAGTTTAAAACCTGAATTAATAATTCATTTATAATTTTAACTATTTAATTTATTTATGATTTAAACTATTCATTCAAAATTAATTAGAGTACGCAAATAAATATAACAAATATCATTTAGTTCCCCATAAAAAATAAAAATAGAAAATAAAGCCCTTATCTCAATACAGAATTTCAACTTTGTTTCGGAGTAGAAGAGTGTCAAAGTAAAGGAATGTAACTCTAACTGTATATCCTATCTTAGTTAGGTTTAAAAGTCGTGTATGCCTGAGGTCAGGAGTAACCGGGAGGTTGAAAGCATAAATTAAGACTTTCTTCTCAAAGCGATGATAGGAAAGATACGCGAAGAGATTCAACCTCAGTTTTTACTCGAAGTTACGAAGAAGAAGACGCCCTAATAAAGGTTGTGCAGAATCAGGTGTTGTTACGTCTTTCTATGGTATTATAATCTCTATTACTTTCATATATGTTATATAATAATGTGTTAGTATATAAATATATATATATATATATATGCTGCAAACCCACAAGGAAAAAGAAAAACGATTCCAAGGCCTTTCGTGTATTCAGAGCTACACCTCGTCATTCCCTGACGAGGTGTAGCTCTGAATACACGAATCACGAAGCCTTAGAATCGTTTTTCTTTTTCCTTGTGGGTTTGCAGCATTCATTCATTTCACGTGTTTAATTGTGAAATTCATCCCATATATATATATATATGCAGCAGTCCTGTGTTTAAGTATAAATTTAATCACACAATTTAAAAGATAATACGCTGTATATATTAGGGTGGAGCGAAAAATACTTTTTTTCTAGTATGAAGTTCTAATAGTGATTAAAAGTTGCATTTAGTGGACGAAATATGCCTGCCAAATTATGAGTTCATTTGTTTAAAATTTTCAGCTGCCACCAGGGGGCTCAAGTTAACACAATTTTGTGTAAAAAGGAAAAAATGCTTCTATTTTAGGTTTGTCAAACTATTATAAAATTTTAATCTAGATTAGAATAATCTAAAGTTTGATTAAGATTCTTAAATGATAGGAATTCGTTTTGTAAAAATGCTTTTCATATGCTTAATATCTTCAGCTGCCACAAGAGAGCTGAAGTTAATACAATTTAGAGAGTAACTGAGTCATGTTGAGACTACACTGAATGTTGTGGGGGAGGGTTGGGGAGGGTTGTGGGGGAGGGTTTTGGTGTGAAGGAATTTCTTTCGAGTCATTAGAACAGTGTGTTAACACTTGTCTTCTTAGGTAGTAGGCCTAGTCGCTCAGTTGATCGGAGAGTTTTTTAATATGATCGGAATATATAAAACTTTATTTTAAGTGAGTTATATAGAGATAATATTGATTTTATTATAAAATGCTTGTTATAATGTATTATATAATTTTAGTTTATTTATATAATATATTATATATACTTATAAAATATATTATATATATTAATTATATAATGTTTTGATGTTACAGGATATTTTGTGATTGTGAATTTTTTCTTAAAAATATTATGGCATCAAATACTAATATAAACATTTCACTAGAGAACATATAAGTGTGCCATATTTGAAGTACCTTGTGAGATGAGTGATATGCAACTACCAACTTATAACTGCATTATGAAAGATTACCTGTTCACAAAACATTTAGTGAAGGAGCAGATGAATAACAAGGAGCCTTCATTTTCCTGAAATAGCAGAGGCAGTTTCCAAAAGGTAGAAAATATTTGGAAGAAGGCCTCTTTTGCCAATAGTTTCACATACACGCGTTTTACAGATGATGCGAGTGTACCATGATAAATACAGGTCCTTATTAAGCCATACAAGTCACGCAGGATCAGCCTAAGTACAAAAATCACTGAAGAATTTGAAAACTCTTCAAAATGCACTTTTGTTTGACATCTGCACCTGCAAATGTAAGGAGTTTAGGAGATGCTCATGTGAAAAGAGTAAGAAAGTCCCTCCAAAAGAGCAGGATTTCTTAAATGACCAACGACACGCAGAATAATGGTGATAGGAAGCATTGACATAGCACACACAAGACGATTACAAGCAAGAGAAACATCGAAAGGAAATGGAAAAAGCACGTCTGGAATCCTCACAAACAACTAGTGCTGCTATAACCAATACGTCCAACTTACAAAACGAAACAGAGACAAGTGACACTTCACAACTAGAAGAGATATCTGAAGATAATGAGGAAGATACAACCTCGACTCAATATGTAATATCAGAACAACAGATGCGTGAGCCACTGCCTTCATTAGGCAATTACTTGTGATAGATTTAAAATGTCGGACAGAGATGGGGCTGCTATTGCTTTCTGCAGTATTGGCAGATCTTAAAATTGTTACTCCCGAAGACAAAGGGAATATTATAGACAGAAGTAAGCTAAGACGTGAAAGACAAAAACATAGAAGGAACTACAACAGATAGGAGAGCCAAAACCATGCGGGGATTATACTTTGATTGGCAGAAAGGATAAAACAATGATTCAAGTCCAGGAGAGTGATGGCTCTAACCACCAAAGAACCAAACGCGAAGAGCATATCAGCATAATATCTGAACCACACTCTCTGTACTTTGCACATGTGACACCTTCCAGTGGCAAAGCTAAATACATTTGCACAGCGCTAGTGAATTGCTTGAAAGAAAGGAATGTTGATATAGGGAACATCGTTGCAGTTGGCTGTGATTCGACAGTGGTTAACACTGGTAGTATTGGAGGCACAATAAATTACTGAAAGAAGCCTTTAATAAGCCATTGCCATGGCTGATATGCCTTTTACACCTTAATGAACTTCCATTGCGCCATCTGTTTCATCACTTGGATGGTACCACTACTGACCAAGGCATTTTCAGGAGAAATTGGCCGAGCACTTTCAGACTGTGAAAAGCTTCCCATAGTTAACTTCAAACCCATTGAAATTCAAGAGGACATGTGTGAAGTTGATGTAGATGACATAAGTACTGACCAGAAATACCTTCTTGAAATTCACAAGGCTATATCAAGTGGAACATTCTCAAAGAGTCTTAGTCATAAGAGTCCAGGCAATATCACATTCAAGGTGGCTCACCACAGCAAACAGGACTCTGCGGTTATATGCAAGCACAGAGAATCGTTCAGGCAATTTACAAGAATTAGCTACTTTCATTGTTAGGGTATATGCACCAATGTGGTTTCAGATAAAGCGTAAACCATTATGCCAATATGGTGCTAAACATATGTGGCATATGATTGCAAGAAGCCGGTATCTCCGTGAAGAGCTTAGGAGAGTACATGACTCAGTCATTCAGCGAAATGCATATTACGCAAATCAAGAAAACATTCTCATTGCAATGATAACTGATGAAAGGGAGCATGTGCGTCAGTTGGGATTTAGGCGTATCATAAAAGCAAGGGCATGCATTCAAGAAACAGATGTTATCAGGTATTTTAAGGTGCCAGAAATAAATTTTTATGCCAAAGACTATACAGATCTCATTATGTGGCAAGATTTTCAGATAGCAGAACCACCGATAACCAAAGGAGTTTCTCTTGATGATATTGAATCATGCATCAAACATGGTACTACTCTTCATTCAGAATTATTTCAGTTTCCATGTCATACACAAGCCGTAGAGAGATGCGTCAAGCTCGTTACAGACGCTGCTGGATCAGTCTGCGGACCTACAAACAGAGACGGTTGGATTCGTGCTACATTAGAATCAAGGAAAAAACAGCCAAAATTTGACACAAAAGCAAATTACTAAATAGTCTTCAGCAAGAACCCTTTCTAGAGGGAGATTGGTTGGGGAAAGAGTCTGCGGACCTACAAACAGAGACGGTTGGATTCGTGCTACATTAGAATCAAGGAAAAAAACAGCCAAAATTTGACACAAAAGCAAATTACTAAATAGTCTTCAGCAAGAACCCTTTCTAGAGGGAGATTGGTTGGGGAAAGGGTGGTAACTCTGCTAAGGCACGAAATAACGTTTCTTAACTGTCTCAAGCCAGTATAAAGGAGGAGAGACATCCTAATTTATTACTGTTCCCTTTTTCAAGTAAATACAGAATCATACTTAATTGTCATTTTTAAGTTAAAGTCAGCCCTCTTGTGGCAGCTGAAGATATTAAGCATATGAAAAGGCATTTTTACAAAACGAATTCTTATCATTTACGAATCTTAATCAAACTATTAGATAATTCTAAGATAAAATTTTATAATAGTTTGATAAACCTAAAATAGAAGCATTTTTTTCCTTTTTACCCAAAATTGTGTTAACTTTAGCCCCCTGGTGGCAGCTGAAAATATTAAACAAATGAACTCATATTTTGGCAGGTATATATGGTCCCCTAAATGCAACTTTTTATTACTATTAGAACTTCATACTAGAAAAAAAGTATTTTTCGCTCCACCCTAGTATATATGTTGGGGTAAATGTGATAAATTGGTAATTATGCATAATTACCGGTAATTATACATAATTACCAGTAATCATGCATAATTTCAAACTAACGAAAATATCATGACTTTAACCTAACCAATTGTCAAGGGCGTACAGTTGACCTAACCGGGCATTCAATTGACCTAACCTGGCATTCAATTCAGTTGACCTAACAGGGCATTCAATTGACCTAACACAACTGGGCATTAATTTATAACGAAACATTGGTTTATTGGTTTATCACATCAATCTTTCGTTATAAATTAATGCCCAGTTAGGTCAATTGAATGCCCTGTTAGGTCAATTGAATTGAATGCCAGGTTAGGTCAACTGAATACCCGGTTAGGTCAACTGTACGCCCTTGACAATTGGTTAGGTTAAGTCATGATATTTTCAATTATGCATAATTACCAATTTATCACATTTACCCCAACATATACAACAGATAGATAATATGAAAATTATGAAAATAGTACAGAATGTGATATATATATATATATATAATTTTTTTTTTTTTTTCATTTTAAATGATATTAGTTAGCGTCGTTGATAACTTGCCAGAGTATCTTCTAAGCAAGTCAAACAGTTACAAAATCATTCTACTGAATTAATTTGAGATTTGCTATAAAAGCGTTCTTATATTATTAGTAGTTCGTTGTTTTAAGATAATCGTGATAATTTTTTATGTAATTTTATTTTAAAAATTTAATTAAAAAAAAAATTTCCTGGCAGCGGTGGGATTCGAACCCACGCCTCCGCAGAGACTGGAGCCTAAATCCAGCGCCTTAGACCACTCGGCCACGCTACCGTGAGATACAGACTCCAAAATTTTTGATAGAGGCTTAAACAGATTTTTTTTCGCCCTTAGGGTCATATTAATTTAATCTACTTTAACTAAATAATTTACGCTTTTATATATATATATATATACAAACTCAGAATGGTCCCCTGAGAAATTTATATGTTAAACACAGACCGTGCATGGAACAAGGAACTCTTCTGGGAAAATTAAATCCACTATAGTCCGAATAAGTAATGGTAAATGACAAATACCATAGTTTTTCTTTTTTGAAAAGAAAAACTATGGTATTTGTCATTTACCATTACTTATTCGGACTATAGTGGATTTAATTTTCCCAGAAGAGTTCCTTGTTCCATGCACGGTCTGTGTTTAACATATATATATATATATATATATATTTTTTTTTTTTACGAAATTTATGAAATAAAAGATTTAATATAAATGTTTCAGTAAAATGAAATGACATCCGAGTTCATTTCTCTTTCAGAATTTTATCATTTCATTTCTTGTCTGTTGCTATATTCGACATTCATTAAACTGTAATATAATTTAAATTTTTATTCACGTATTTAATTAAAATTGATTACTCGTAAAATATGTTAATTAGGGCCTATATCAGTATTTAAAAAAGGGTTGAACGAATGTTCCTACATTTTAATACTGGAATTTGGCAGAAATTTTAGACTGATTTGTATATAAGAATATTTGGAAGCATTTAGTATTGATATTGTCCGATTTGAAGTTATATATACACTGTATATATATATATATATATATATATATATACACATGGAGATTTTTTCGGTTTGGCGGACTGTTACAGATTTTTACGAAACTTAACAAATCAATTATTTATAAATTTTATTCTAAGAAATGTTAAGTTAGGTTAGGTTTAATTAAGTTACTTTAGGAATTAGACATTTCCTTAGGACAAAATTTGTAAATTTGCCAAGTTTCGTAGAAATCTGTAGCAGTCCGCCAAATTGTAAAGATCCCATATATATATATATAATACAATAAAATCACAGAACAACACGTGATCTTTTTAATAAGCAAACAACCACAGGGAAAAGGAAAAGGAAACACGAAATCCGTGCGCTTTCGTGATATATTCACATCTTCACATCACATCTTCTTGTCCCAGAAGATGGGAATATATCACGAAAGCGCTCGGATTTCGTGTTTCCTTTTTCTTTTCCCTGTGGTTGTTTGCTTATATATATATATATATATATATATATATATATATATAATGGAAGGTAAATATGTAGTGTTATGGCCACCTATTTTTGGACCCCTGATTGGCCGAAAGTTGGTCACATGAGAAATAACCGAGCAAGTGTAGTTTACGTCCCCCTGACGCAAAAGGGGACACAAACTACACTAGGTCAAAGTTGGAGAACGTAAACTACACTAGGATCTTTAGGAGACATTTTTCAAATGAATCCATTAAATGAAACGTTAAAACTAACGAAAATATTACGACTTAACCTAACCCATCGTCAAAATAAATATATATATATATATAACCTAACCACTCGTCAAGGGCATACAGTTGACCTAACGATTGGTTAGGTTAAGTCGTGATATTTTCGTTAGTTAGCCTTATAAAGCTAACTAAAAAGGTTGGGATGACGGATCTTCAGGTGATCCATATATATATATATATATATATATAGACGATTGGTTAGGTTAAGTCGTAATATTTTCGTTAGTTTTAACATTTTATTTGATTAGGTACACGCGGACAAAGTTGGGGAACGCAAACTACACTAGGATAATATAGGGGAACATAAACTACACTAGGCACCACAGGGGGACGTAAACTACACTTGCTCTGAAATAACTAATCAACATGGAACGATCACCTAACCTAGTGTGGCTTAACTCGGATGTAAGATTCACCCTCATTAAAGTATTTCATATGTCTGGAGACATTGGAAATATGTAGAAAGAGTAATACAACTTTATGACAGTTTTATGTTCAGCACACTATTGCAGAAGGTGTTGAAATTGCTCACCCTGTGTCCTGTGGGGACATTGGAAATCTGTTGTCTACGTGATAGACTAAGAACAATTGTGGATTTGAAAGCTAAGATAAGATTGGAATTGCAGCAAATTTCTGTTTAAAAAATAAGAAGTGCTCAGAGAGCTTGCCAGTCACCACTAATGAAATGTCTTCAAATTCAGGGTGAACAATTTGAACACATTCTCTAATATTATGTTGAAAATAAGTCATTGTCATGAAGTTGTATTACTCTTTCTACATATTTCGTGTCTCCACACATATAAAACACCTTACACACACACGGTGCTGGTTAAGTGTGCGGTCTACCTAGCTTTTAGTTAGCCTTATAAGGCTAACTAACGAAACTATCACGACTTAACCTAACCAATCGTTAGGTCAACTGTACGCCCTTGACGATTGGTTAGGTTAAGTCGTGATAGTTTCATTAGTTAGCCTTATAAGGCTAACTAAAAGCTAGGTAGACCGCACACTTAACCAGCACCCACACACACACACACACACACACACAAATATATATATATATATATATATATATATATATATATAATATATTATATATATACTACCAGTCAAAAGTTTAAGTACAACTACTAATTTCCAATGTTTTGCTGCTTAGCTCATGACATAAATTTCAAATGTAAACTTAACAGGTACTAGAGATGAATTTGTTTACCTGGCTTTCATATTGTATGCTTCAGTGCTTCTGCCCTATGCAGTGTGTTGTAACACAGAAGCTTCTTCAAAATAGCCTTCAAAATGTGTTAATTTACGTCTAGCATGCAACCTAAAATTAATGCCATTAGCTCTGCACAAAGGTCCAAAAACAGTTTAAAAGTCTTTACTGGGGTAGTGTGTTTCTTCAGGATTATGTTAATATATGTGTTCAATTATTAACATGCGCTGCAGGTCTTTACATATAAAATCCTTGCAGAGGAGCTAACTGTGTAGTTTAAGGTATATTTCTGTATTTCAAAAAGCAAAAATGGGTGCCAAAGCTCAGTTAACAACAGAAAAAAGACAGTCGATTGTAACTTTGACAAATGAGGGCCAATCACTGAGGCAAATTGCAAAAAAATTAAAAGTTTCTGTGAATGCGGTTGCTTGTGCCATTAAACGGTACGAAGAAACTGGTCAAAATAAAACAGAAAAAAGTCAGAGCGACCAAGAACCACAACAGACTCAGAGGACAAGTATATCCGAATCACCAGTCTGCGCAATAGACGCCTCACAGTACCTGAAATCAAAGCCCAGCTGAACAACTCCAGAAGTACAACAGTTTCAACATCAACTGTTCAGAGAAGAGCAAGATTAAAAGGACGAACTGCAGCAAAGAAACCAATGCTGAGACTCCAGAACAAAAAGAAAAGGCTAGCCTGGGTTAAAAAACACCAAAAATGGACTGTTGAGCAGTGAAAAATTGTCCTGTGGACTGACGAATCAAAGTTCGAAGTTTTTGAATCCAAACGCAGAGTATTTGTGCGGCGCAGAGCGGGTGAAAGAATGACACAGCAGTGTGTTGTGCCAACAGTGAAGCACGGTGGAGAAAGTGTGATGGTCTGGGGATGTTTTGCAGGGGAACAAATTGGAGATCTCCGCAAAGTCACTGGAATATTGAACCAACGTGGCTATTACAGCATTCTACAGCGCCATGCCATCCCATCTGGACTGCGACTAGTTGGCCAACAGTTCATAATGCAGCAAGACAACGATCCTAAACACACTTCCAAGCTGTGTCAAAATTACCTGAAGCAGAAAGAACGGCAACGTCAGCTAACAGTTATGGAATGGCCAGCACAGTCCCCGGATCTGAACCCCAACGAGTTAGTGTGGGATGAACTGGATCGACGAGTGGAAGCCAAGCAGCCGTCCAGTGCTCAGAAGCTCTGGAAACTCTTACAAGAGTGCTGGCAGCAGCTTTCA